>LR732082.1:0-204615 GCA_902506015.1 Armillaria ostoyae
AACCCTAACCCTAACCCTAACCCTAACCCTAACCCTAACCCTAACCCTAACCCTAACCCTAACCCTAACCCTAACCCTAACCCTAACCCTAACCCTAACCCTAACCCTAACCCTAACCCTAACCCTAACCCTAACCCTAACCCTAACCCTAACCCTAACGAACCCTAACCGGCGTCCTACGGGTCCTCAACAAACCTAACCCAACTAGCCTGGTTGACTCAGTCCTCTTCCCTACGGGGGAGGGTTAAATGTGAATTAACACGGCCGGGCCGCCTTCGGGCCGCCACGGCAAGCTCAGGAAACCGGGCCGGACGGGCCGGGTAAGTCGGGGATCTCGGACATCAAGCCGGTTCGGCAATCGGACCGAACTTCGCCGAAAGGCCTAGACCTCGGATCACGTGACGGTATCACGTGAAGGATTAGTCAACACCCTCGGCCTTCGGCCTCCGGTGTTCGGGTTTAGTATAAATAGATCGCCGCTAACTCCGCACTTACTAATGCGCAGTAGATCTAGACCGGTCTGGACCGGCCTTATGATGTCAGCGATGACGCTACAAGTATAATTATAGCTCTCGTACGATACTGAAATACCTTTTATAGATATTCGTTTGTGTACATACTTGAGCCGTGCGCTTGGCGCACTCCGAGCAACGGGCCCTGATGAGTCTTATAAAAGACGAAACAGGGCGGAAGGGTTTAATCACCCTCCCTGTTGGCCCTGCTTCGTCTTTTAAGACATACTTTCATCTCCTCGCTCCATCCGCTCAACGTACGCGTTGCGAATTGCTAAGTCCCCTACGACGCCCCCGCCTTCCCCCTTCGGGGGCCCCTGGCGGAGGGTCGTAGGGTCCACCCTAACCTTTTTATAACAATTCACTAACTCCCTCGGTTCTCGCAGTTTACGTCTCACACACGTTAAAATGTCTTCCACTGCGTCTACCTCTGCCGCCTCTGCCGCCTTCAACGCCCAGACGATGCTTAATGCCGTCGGGGCTGTTGGCGATGCCAGCCAGCCCGCGTCCCTTCAACTGAAGGCGCAGGCCCGGCACCTTGCTCTGCAAGGCGCCGGTACGGTTGAAGACCTAATCGCCCGCATCCCCTCTGACTTCAGAGAGGCCCTGCGCGCTCCCTTACGCGACGTTGAGTCTCGCGTAACTAAAAGGGAGGCCGTGAAGCAAGCCCTGGCGAAAATCCAGGCTAGCATCACGGCTGGCAAGGTTCTGCCGTCGATGAAAGTGGCCAGTCAAGCCCCCCAGCTGACTTCTCACTTCGCTGCCTCCAAGGACGGGCAAGCCCAGGTTAACAGCCTGGACGAAGCCCGTCAGGAGTACGAGACCCAACTCGGGAATCTCGCAAAAATAGCGAAGGAGAAAGAGCTCATCTTTCTCGACAACGGACTCCAGCTCAAGAGCATCGGCACCGCCATGGGCGGTTTACTTGCCGAGCGTTACGACTTTCTCAAGAGTCGTTACGTTTTCCCGACCTTCGGCCGTCTTAGCACGGCAGAAGGAACGGAAGTCCCCGATTCATGGGGCATCATTGGCTGGGGCCCGTCGGCCCACCTTCTAGAGAGTTACCAAGAGGTGACTCAAGACGTGTGTATGTATGCATATATCGTGATTAATCGCACAGAGGCGAGACTCGATGCTGCACGTGTCAAGGTGGACAAAAAGAAGCAGTTGGCAGCAACTGCCGACGTCGAGATGGCAGACTCTGCCAAGCCAGGACCCTCCCTCCAGAAGATCGTGGCCGACGCCGTTAAACAAGCCCTGGCAAAACAGGCTTCTGGCTCCGGCAAGAAGACTAACACGCCAAAGGAGAAAAAGGGCAAGGTACGTATGCAATTACTTAAATCTCCAAGCCGCACATTAATTTTCTCCTCAGCAGGGGAAATCGGATGGCAAGCAGAAACGCTCGCAACAACGCGCGGCTCAAAACCCCAACAAAAACAAGTCCACGCCCCCCAAGAAGAAATTCAAGGAGACCGCCAAAAACGTCGTCGACAAGGCGACCAAAGGCAAAGGCAAGGGAAAGGGGAAGTAGAGATAGGAAGCACCGGACCTGGTTTTCGGTGGGACGTTCCCTCTTCTTTTCCTGACTGGCTGCTTACAGTTCCTCTTCCTAGCGCGATTTCGTATTTACATTCACATACACCTTTAAATATTATTGAAGCCGCCTCGTATCGTAGTAATGTACACTTATCACCCGGCGTAGAAGTACCCTTGGACTTACAATATCAGCTCTCAGTAGGATTAAAATATATGTTTTATTCCCCACGCAATACCTCCCTTATAAGAGAAGCATGGAACGAATTTGCCGAAAGACTTCGGTGGCGAATTCACTTTAAGTTCACTGAGAAAAACGACACCGAAGACTTATACGACCCAGACTTTGAGGTCGCAGATAAACGGAAGACGAATGATCGACCGGCTGCACCCAAAGCACCGCTTTATATTGAGTACGGCCTCCTCGCGGGCAAGCACTTCGTAAATTCAACGATTGCTAAAATACCCGAGGAAGACACCTCGTCGGCCCACTGGCCAAAATCGCTCACACCGAGTCCCGCCCGTATTCAAAAGTTCTTAGACAGTCACGATTATATCGTCACTTCAACGGACAAAAACCTAGGCATTGCGGTATCCGAGCGTAACTGGATCAAGTCTAAAAGCCTAGAAATACTTGCTAACACCACCGATTATATCGAGTTAGCCCAGATCATGTTTAACCAGATCTGCGATTTCCAATGTACGGAAATGGAGATGATTGCAATGTTTGCTGAAAGCAATCTCCCAAACGGCACACAACTAGCTAAGTTCTTGCGATCGAAGATAACACCTTCAGGAGCTCAACACGTGGCGCCAGAATTCTACGGAATTCCTAAAATTCATAAGGAACCCGTAAAATTCAGGCCTATTATACCATGCCACTCAGCCATCCAAAACCCCGCCGCTAAGTACGTATCCAAAATGCTTAAGCCTATTATCAAAGGCCAACCAACGATCATACACGGATCGAAAGATTTGGTTGTTAAATTAAGTCAGATTCATATTGACCCGTCTAAACAATGGTACATCGTTACCGGAGACGTCGTCGCCTTCTACCCACACGTTAACTTAGAAGCTGCAATGCAAATCGCAAAGCACTACTACTTTACGCACATTGGCGAAGAAAGCGCTACCGACATTAGTCCGCTTGCTGAGATATTCGAAAGATGTCTATACGCGGGCAATAAGAATCTGGTCCTACATTACGACGATAAGTTCTATCGACAAAAGCGCGGCCTTGCAATGGGCGTCGCTGATAGTCCCGACCTAGCAAACCTATACGGCTGCTGGTTCGAGAACGAACTTAACATATCGTCCCGCCCCGACATCCCCTTCTACGGGCGGTACATCGATGATTGCCTCGCTATCGTATACGCATCCTCAGTTACGGAAGCTATCGAAAAAGTTGCAATCGTTAAATACGATGGATGTACGATCGAATGGGGAGCGAGTACCTCACACCGTGAGTTCCTAGACCTGATGTTCTATAAAGATGAGCAGAACCTACTTCAGCACAGGCCTTATCGCAAAGCTCGCTCACACATGGAGAGAATTCCCTGGATAAGCTACCATCCGCTTGACGTCAAGCGCGGTACATTCATAGGCGAATTATCACGCATGGCCACGTTATGCAGCACGCTCGAGAACTACCGCGAGGCAGTTCAATTTACTATAGCGCTGTATATCAAACGTGGCTATCCTTCCGATTTAGTCTGTAAATGGACAAGGGATAATACACAAGAACGCTGGGATAAGCGGATCGCGATAGCTGTCGACCGCCCCGAGGCACAAGACGTTCTTGTCCTTAAATCTGTTTACAATACGGCTTGGAATTTCTTCTCCGCGAAAGAACTAGGAGACACTGTTCTTGGATATTGGCGACGCTCAATAGAGGCCGCCGCTGCACCCACACGTGAAAACATGAGTGCACGAAAAGCAATGGACCCGTCGTGGGGATCCTTGACTCGGGGCGAGGTACCCGACGAGCTCTGCTCGCCGGTGTATACGAACTCTGGGAATTGGGTCTCAATGCCGGATATCCGCCTAATTAATATCCTCAACCGTCGAATGATTGTAAGTCGCAAACGCGGCCGCAATTTATTTGATCTAACCAATCTTTGGAAACGAACAGTTCTCGCAAGGCTGGATAAAGATGTAACACAGCCGGACTCTAACATTACGGTAGGTGACGACTCCGACTCGGATGACAGCACCTGGTCTAACGACCGTATAGATCCTAATTTCTTTATTCAACAAACGCTTGGTGGCGACATGGAGTATTAAGGAGTAATCCTCCGCTCTATCGTTCCAGGTCCTCTTAAAGATGAATTAACATCGCCTTACGAGGAGGGACCTCTTATAGGGAATTGACCCTGCCTTCGGGGAGACGACTGATGCCGTCGACGAAACCCAAAGCCCCATGCCCGTGGTACAAAGTACTCACCAAAGCCTACGCCACTCTTTCGTAAAAACAATTATCTTGTAAGTGCTACGTTAACTCCTAGTCTATCAGACTTATTAACCGAGTCAACTTGGGAACCTTAACACGAACCCTAACGCTAACGTACGCACACGTCGATTAATCTCGAAGCGTAATGACTGACGATCTATCCATCGCAGCCTAACCCTAACCAACCCTAACCCTAACGAACCCTAACCGGCGTCCTACGGGTCCTCAACAAACCTAACCCAACTAGCCTGGTTGACTCAGTCCTCTTCCCTACGGGGGAGGGTTAAATGTGAATTAACACGGCCGGGCCGCCTTCGGGCCGCCACGGCAAGCTCAGGAAACCGGGCCGGACGGGCCGGGTAAGTCGGGGATCTCGGACATCAAGCCGGTTCGGCAATCGGACCGAACTTCGCCGAAAGGCCTAGACCTCGGATCACGTGACGGTATCACGTGAAGGATTAGTCAACACCCTCGGCCTTCGGCCTCCGGTGTTCGGGTTTAGTATAAATAGATCGCCGCTAACTCCGCACTTACTAATGCGCAGTAGATCTAGACCGGTCTGGACCGGCCTTATGATGTCAGCGATGACGCTACAAGTATAATTATAGCTCTCGTACGATACTGAAATACCTTTTATAGATATTCGTTTGTGTACATACTTGAGCCGTGCGCTTGGCGCACTCCGAGCAACGGGCCCTGATGAGTCTTATAAAAGACGAAACAGGGCGGAAGGGTTTAATCACCCTCCCTGTTGGCCCTGCTTCGTCTTTTAAGACATACTTTCATCTCCTCGCTCCATCCGCTCAACGTACGCGTTGCGAATTGCTAAGTCCCCTACGACGCCCCCGCCTTCCCCCTTCGGGGGCCCCTGGCGGAGGGTCGTAGGGTCCACCCTAACCTTTTTATAACAATTCACTAACTCCCTCGGTTCTCGCAGTTTACGTCTCACACACGTTAAAATGTCTTCCACTGCGTCTACCTCTGCCGCCTCTGCCGCCTTCAACGCCCAGACGATGCTTAATGCCGTCGGGGCTGTTGGCGATGCCAGCCAGCCCGCGTCCCTTCAACTGAAGGCGCAGGCCCGGCACCTTGCTCTGCAAGGCGCCGGTACGGTTGAAGACCTAATCGCCCGCATCCCCTCTGACTTCAGAGAGGCCCTGCGCGCTCCCTTACGCGACGTTGAGTCTCGCGTAACTAAAAGGGAGGCCGTGAAGCAAGCCCTGGCGAAAATCCAGGCTAGCATCACGGCTGGCAAGGTTCTGCCGTCGATGAAAGTGGCCAGTCAAGCCCCCCAGCTGACTTCTCACTTCGCTGCCTCCAAGGACGGGCAAGCCCAGGTTAACAGCCTGGACGAAGCCCGTCAGGAGTACGAGACCCAACTCGGGAATCTCGCAAAAATAGCGAAGGAGAAAGAGCTCATCTTTCTCGACAACGGACTCCAGCTCAAGAGCATCGGCACCGCCATGGGCGGTTTACTTGCCGAGCGTTACGACTTTCTCAAGAGTCGTTACGTTTTCCCGACCTTCGGCCGTCTTAGCACGGCAGAAGGAACGGAAGTCCCCGATTCATGGGGCATCATTGGCTGGGGCCCGTCGGCCCACCTTCTAGAGAGTTACCAAGAGGTGACTCAAGACGTGTGTATGTATGCATATATCGTGATTAATCGCACAGAGGCGAGACTCGATGCTGCACGTGTCAAGGTGGACAAAAAGAAGCAGTTGGCAGCAACTGCCGACGTCGAGATGGCAGACTCTGCCAAGCCAGGACCCTCCCTCCAGAAGATCGTGGCCGACGCCGTTAAACAAGCCCTGGCAAAACAGGCTTCTGGCTCCGGCAAGAAGACTAACACGCCAAAGGAGAAAAAGGGCAAGGTACGTATGCAATTACTTAAATCTCCAAGCCGCACATTAATTTTCTCCTCAGCAGGGGAAATCGGATGGCAAGCAGAAACGCTCGCAACAACGCGCGGCTCAAAACCCCAACAAAAACAAGTCCACGCCCCCAAGAAGAAATTCAAGGAGACCGCCAAAAACGTCGTCGACAAGGCGACCAAAGGCAAAGGCAAGGGAAAGGGGAAGTAGAGATAGGAAGCACCGGACCTGGTTTTCGGTGGGACGTTCCCTCTTCTTTTCCTGACTGGCTGCTTACAGTTCCTCTTCCTAGCGCGATTTCGTATTTACATTCACATACACCTTTAAATATTATTGAAGCCGCCTCGTATCGTAGTAATGTACACTTATCACCCGGCGTAGAAGTACCCTTGGACTTACAATATCAGCTCTCAGTAGGATTAAAATATATGTTTTATTCCCCACGCAATACCTCCCTTATAAGAGAAGCATGGAACGAATTTGCCGAAAGACTTCGGTGGCGAATTCACTTTAAGTTCACTGAGAAAAACGACACCGAAGACTTATACGACCCAGACTTTGAGGTCGCAGATAAACGGAAGACGAATGATCGACCGGCTGCACCCAAAGCACCGCTTTATATTGAGTACGGCCTCCTCGCGGGCAAGCACTTCGTAAATTCAACGATTGCTAAAATACCCGAGGAAGACACCTCGTCGGCCCACTGGCCAAAATCGCTCACACCGAGTCCCGCCCGTATTCAAAAGTTCTTAGACAGTCACGATTATATCGTCACTTCAACGGACAAAAACCTAGGCATTGCGGTATCCGAGCGTAACTGGATCAAGTCTAAAAGCCTAGAAATACTTGCTAACACCACCGATTATATCGAGTTAGCCCAGATCATGTTTAACCAGATCTGCGATTTCCAATGTACGGAAATGGAGATGATTGCAATGTTTGCTGAAAGCAATCTCCCAAACGGCACACAACTAGCTAAGTTCTTGCGATCGAAGATAACACCTTCAGGAGCTCAACACGTGGCGCCAGAATTCTACGGAATTCCTAAAATTCATAAGGAACCCGTAAAATTCAGGCCTATTATACCATGCCACTCAGCCATCCAAAACCCCGCCGCTAAGTACGTATCCAAAATGCTTAAGCCTATTATCAAAGGCCAACCAACGATCATACACGGATCGAAAGATTTGGTTGTTAAATTAAGTCAGATTCATATTGACCCGTCTAAACAATGGTACATCGTTACCGGAGACGTCGTCGCCTTCTACCCACACGTTAACTTAGAAGCTGCAATGCAAATCGCAAAGCACTACTACTTTACGCACATTGGCGAAGAAAGCGCTACCGACATTAGTCCGCTTGCTGAGATATTCGAAAGATGTCTATACGCGGGCAATAAGAATCTGGTCCTACATTACGACGATAAGTTCTATCGACAAAAGCGCGGCCTTGCAATGGGCGTCGCTGATAGTCCCGACCTAGCAAACCTATACGGCTGCTGGTTCGAGAACGAACTTAACATATCGTCCCGCCCCGACATCCCCTTCTACGGGCGGTACATCGATGATTGCCTCGCTATCGTATACGCATCCTCAGTTACGGAAGCTATCGAAAAAGTTGCAATCGTTAAATACGATGGATGTACGATCGAATGGGGAGCGAGTACCTCACACCGTGAGTTCCTAGACCTGATGTTCTATAAAGATGAGCAGAACCTACTTCAGCACAGGCCTTATCGCAAAGCTCGCTCACACATGGAGAGAATTCCCTGGATAAGCTACCATCCGCTTGACGTCAAGCGCGGTACATTCATAGGCGAATTATCACGCATGGCCACGTTATGCAGCACGCTCGAGAACTACCGCGAGGCAGTTCAATTTACTATAGCGCTGTATATCAAACGTGGCTATCCTTCCGATTTAGTCTGTAAATGGACAAGGGATAATACACAAGAACGCTGGGATAAGCGGATCGCGATAGCTGTCGACCGCCCCGAGGCACAAGACGTTCTTGTCCTTAAATCTGTTTACAATACGGCTTGGAATTTCTTCTCCGCGAAAGAACTAGGAGACACTGTTCTTGGATATTGGCGACGCTCAATAGAGGCCGCCGCTGCACCCACACGTGAAAACATGAGTGCACGAAAAGCAATGGACCCGTCGTGGGGATCCTTGACTCGGGGCGAGGTACCCGACGAGCTCTGCTCGCCGGTGTATACGAACTCTGGGAATTGGGTCTCAATGCCGGATATCCGCCTAATTAATATCCTCAACCGTCGAATGATTGTAAGTCGCAAACGCGGCCGCAATTTATTTGATCTAACCAATCTTTGGAAACGAACAGTTCTCGCAAGGCTGGATAAAGATGTAACACAGCCGGACTCTAACATTACGGTAGGTGACGACTCCGACTCGGATGACAGCACCTGGTCTAACGACCGTATAGATCCTAATTTCTTTATTCAACAAACGCTTGGTGGCGACATGGAGTATTAAGGAGTAATCCTCCGCTCTATCGTTCCAGGTCCTCTTAAAGATGAATTAACATCGCCTTACGAGGAGGGACCTCTTATAGGGAATTGACCCTGCCTTCGGGGAGACGACTGATGCCGTCGACGAAACCCAAAGCCCCATGCCCGTGGTACAAAGTACTCACCAAAGCCTACGCCACTCTTTCGTAAAAACAATTATCTTGTAAGTGCTACGTTAACTCCTAGTCTATCAGACTTATTAACCGAGTCAACTTGGGAACCTTAACACGAACCCTAACGCTAACGTACGCACACGTCGATTAATCTCGAAGCGTAATGACTGACGATCTATCCATCGCAGCCTAACCCTAACCAACCCTAACCCTAACGAACCCTAACCGGCGTCCTACGGGTCCTCAACAAACCTAACCCAACTAGCCTGGTTGACTCAGTCCTCTTCCCTACGGGGGAGGGTTAAATGTGAATTAACACGGCCGGGCCGCCTTCGGGCCGCCACGGCAAGCTCAGGAAACCGGGCCGGACGGGCCGGGTAAGTCGGGGATCTCGGACATCAAGCCGGTTCGGCAATCGGACCGAACTTCGCCGAAAGGCCTAGACCTCGGATCACGTGACGGTATCACGTGAAGGATTAGTCAACACCCTCGGCCTTCGGCCTCCGGTGTTCGGGTTTAGTATAAATAGATCGCCGCTAACTCCGCACTTACTAATGCGCAGTAGATCTAGACCGGTCTGGACCGGCCTTATGATGTCAGCGATGACGCTACAAGTATAATTATAGCTCTCGTACGATACTGAAATACCTTTTATAGATATTCGTTTGTGTACATACTTGAGCCGTGCGCTTGGCGCACTCCGAGCAACGGGCCCTGATGAGTCTTATAAAAGACGAAACAGGGCGGAAGGGTTTAATCACCCTCCCTGTTGGCCCTGCTTCGTCTTTTAAGACATACTTTCATCTCCTCGCTCCATCCGCTCAACGTACGCGTTGCGAATTGCTAAGTCCCCTACGACGCCCCCGCCTTCCCCCTTCGGGGGCCCCTGGCGGAGGGTCGTAGGGTCCACCCTAACCCTAACCCTAAACGTATGCGTCTGCGACCAGACGCTTGCTTTCCTCTGCCGGTACAACCCTATTTGCATCGACGGGAACAACTAACTTCTATACGACAACAGACAATTCTCGATTTACAAGACCATTTCTGTAGGTATTTACTAATCGTTAAACTTCAATAACGACACGAGGCTGGTGTGTCCAGCTGGCGGGCTAACCCTAACCCTCCTGTAAGTACTGCTATAGCAATATGGCGCAGCATTAACTAAGCAAATTTATTAACTTAGAACCCTAACGCTAACCAACACAAACCTAACCGTACCGACCCGGCCCGACCGGACCGGACCGTGAGTACAGGCCCGCTCAATGACGAAATGACGCCGCCCCCTCGGGGGGCGGGCCCGCTAAGTAAGCCGAATTGACGGTACCGCTAATTCCCACGGGAAGGACGGAGCTTCGGAGATGGCTAGTCTCGCCCGAGTCACGTGGCCTTCGGCCACTTCGGTTATGACGCCATGATCGGACCGGTATCCGATCAGTCACGTGTTGGTGAGTAAGCATTATTAATAATATTACTATTATTAGATCGCTCGGTCCGTTCGGCCCGATCGAAAGTCGTACGACTTGATTAGTAATTACGCGGCATCCGTTTATCCGGATGGCGTGCTTGATGCTGCTGCGGAAACGTCATCGAGAGCCAATAGCAATTGCCTCTCATGTCTTGGCATCACGCGACAAACGGTCCCTGAAGAGCTATAAAAGCGAAACGGGGTGGGATGGTTTAATCTCCATCCCTCGTTGGACCTTCAGTTTCGCTACTACGCAAAGCTTCAAAAACCCGCCTCTCGGTGAGTTTCGCTTTGTCTACGATACCTGCGATCCTTCGGATCGCACCCCCCTCCCAAGCACTTCGTGCAAGGTCGGGGGGCTAACCCTAACCGGGCCGGACGGGCCGGGTAAGTCGGGGATCTCGGACATCAAGCCGGTTCGGCAATCGGACCGAACTCCGCCGAAAGGCCCAGACCTCGGATCACGTGACGGTATCACGTGAAGGATTAGTCAACACCTTCGGCCTTCGGCCTCCGGTGTTCGGGTTTAATATAAATAGATCGCCGCTAACTCCGCACTTACTAATGCGCAGTAGATCTAGACCGGTCTGGACCGGCCTTATGATGTCAGCGATGACGCTACAAGTATAATTATAGCTCTCGTACGATACTGAAATACCTTTTATAGATATTCGTTTGTGTACATACTTGAGCCGTGCGCTTGGCGCACTCCGAGCAACGGGCCCTGATGAGTCTTATAAAAGACGAAACAGGGCGGAAGGGTCTAATCACCCTCCCTGTTGGCCCTGCTTCGTCTTTCTAAGACATTTTTTCATCTCCCTCGCCCTATCCGCTCAACGTACGCGTTGCGAATTGTTAAGTCCCCTACGACGCCCCCGCCTTCCCCCTTCGGGGGCCCCTGGCGGAGGGTCGTAGGGTCCACCCTAACCCTAACCTGGCGCACAAAAATCATTACTTGCCGTAAAGAAAATGAGAGACTTTCAATTTTTCAAGTGTGTCGCAGCTCTCTAAAAGTCGTTGCAGCGATCCTAGTTCTTCGGCGGCCGAGATAGAGATACTAAGAAAGCGCAGCCTGTCGGTAGATATAGGACACGTTCGCGGAGTGATGAGAGTGTTGAGGATGCCTGGCTCTTGATAGCGCCCCTGAAGCGTCAGGTCCAATACTGAGGGCCCTTGCTGGTGAGGAAGGTGGGCGTGCGACGGTGGAATAGAGGTGTCCACTACGTGCACATTATCGAGTATCAAGGCCTCGAGCTGTTCAGAACTGCACAGGAACGTGCACAGATCTAACATACTTGAAAAACTGCTGTACGCGAGACTGATACGATGGAAGGAATGGGCAGACAGTGCTCGCCGTGCATCGTCACCCAGCGCTGACCACGAGAACTGACCAAAGGTGAGCCTCAGTGGCCCAAGTCGCTCCATAAGTATGGGAAACGAAGGGCGATTGAGGACGCCTTCAGTATCCCCATAGATCGTTCCAGAAAGTCTTCGAAGTGACTTGATGCAAAGGAGGGTGGATTGTGGCAAAGCGGCGACTCGGTTGTCGCAATCTCTGGGGCTGTTCATGTAAGTCCTCCGAAAGAGTAATTCCCTTGTCCGCCGTACGAATGCTCGACAGACAAGCGAACATGCATGCAGGGATGCAAAGTCGTGCTGCAGGTGCTCTACAATGAGATCAACGAGCTCTTGCGGCAGTAGGGCAATCAGGTCCCTTCGTGTCTGAGTTGTAACAACCAATCGAGACCTAGAAATTTCCTGTCAACACAGCAACGGAATATGTTTGAGTGCACGCAAGAAAGTTCACAGCCAACAAAACCAAACAAGCGTCTTCCGCGATCGCACGTGTCTGTACAATTTCTAAACTTGACCTCCTCCCGGTGCGAAGGGGCGTTCTGTCACTGTTTCGCAGCTGTGGATTGTCTATCCACCTACACGAACTTCCCACTAATACAGTAGAAACGGCCAAGCGGCGGAGAGCAATTCTCCGTTGATTTTCTGTTCCGAGCCACAGGTTCTCCATCACAAACTCTGCCAACTCTCTTTCCGCTAAATCAAATATCTCGGCAGATCACTGCTTGTTATTATTCCTGCCGTAGGCGATGGGCAGCTGTCCTTATGACGTGTTTTGCTTCGAAGAGATCATTACTGATCGCCGTCTTGGTGTTATCGGAAATGATGGTACGTACATACTGCAGACTGCACCACTTGGTCACCGCAGGAGACCCAAAGACTCAGCTTCCTAGGAGATGAAATTATATGACGCTCTTTGAGATACCTCACCGTCGTGTAGATAACAACAGTTGCTATGTTCCGGTCAACACGGTGCGCCCCAGGAACTTATTTTACGCTCATCGCGCGTGCCGCAGGTGGCGGAGCCTCTTGTCACCGTCATTAATGTCCGTATGCATATTCTAGACCTGTACTTTGATGATTGCCTCCACACGCACTGCGATTTCGTTAAGTGAATTCAATTCTATAAAACACCACCCGGGGGAGGAATTCTGCGAGAGATTGATTGCCGTGGACGTGGTACCAACTATTGCTGAAACATGTATGTTTTCTTGCAGTCTAGAACGCGGTAATCAAAGGATATCGGTTGGTTGCCACTTAGGTTGGTTGCGCATCGAAGAAGGCCGCACCTCCAAAACTTATTGCCTACAACCTAGAGGGTGGCCGGACCTGTATCATTCTGTTGTCGAGATTCCGATTCTAATTTTCTCATCAGGAGCGCTTGTTTCCCCATCTCTGTGCGGCTATCATTGGGTTCTAAGAAGAACAACGCAGCCTAGAACTTCGTTCATCCAACGATGCCTTTGATCGCCGTGTTAGCCATCCTCGCGCTGAAAGGCAAGTTGCCGTCCTAGGAGTGGTTTGTCATGTATGTTTGTTTGTAGCCGACGATAGCTCCATATAAACGCGAGTCCTCCTTTTCTTGGAACAGGAGAACCATCTATGCCCAGCGTACTACGAGACTTGCCAGAGGAACGGAAGAATCGCGTCATACAAGGGGGAGGTCCGAGACGCCTTTGGGGAGACCTCCCTGTCGAAACACACGCCGACGTTTGGACTCTAGGACAGATCTACCGTCCGACGAAAGAATATGTGCTGCTTGGATATTGCAGCATGATTTTTGACGGCAGCGAGCTGGGCATCGTTTGTACTTGGGAGTGCGTCAAACCTCGTTAGTCATCTTGGTACCGCATCTGAGCGATATCTCATTCACGTTCCCTGACAGATATTTCGGATATGACTAACAAGGTATCTCTAAACGTGGTCCTTAGTGCTTTTAAGACAGGATTTGACATTTCGATGTAGCCACAGAGGGACAGGGACAACAAATATTGGAAGCTGTGTCGCCCGTAGTCATGCTATTGGAACTTTGAGATATAGCAATAGTTATGCTTCTGGATATCACAGTAGTAGACACTGAGCGTTTAGTCCAAGTCGACTTGAGCGTCGTATTGCTCCGTAAGATGCTGCTCCGGTACAAAGAAACAAGGAGATAAACAGTAAATAGTGATTTTCTGAAATTTTAGTAATGGATAAGAAGAAAGCTCCTGCATGCGACGCGATATCCAACAGGGTGCAGACCATTAGACTGGATCGGGATAACCGGCCAGACAAACAGTTGCAACACGGAGATGAACAACAAAAGAAAATACCGGTCTAGGCACAGCGGAATTATACTTGACCTCTTGCCGCGACGACTCTGTGTCTCTGACTGAATCTACTCGGCTGGAGATGCGACCGGTAGCCACCATAACCGGGAAAAGCACGCTGCCGGGGGAGCAAAAACCAGAATGGAGGACCCCCTAGTATTGGGAGGTAAGAAATATATCTCTATGTTGTTTTGTTAAGCTTATCGCTGGAAGTCGCACTGGGGGAGATCTGGGGTTTGATTTCGTTTACGGAAGCAGATAGGGCAAGGCCACGAGGCCCATCTGACGTTGACATTGCGCACGGACCCTCGTGGCAAAGTATCACGTGCTCCCTATCCGAAAGGGTCCAGGCAATTCTTTCCTTCTTCATTCTGATCCTCCACCGCCGTCATTTTTCCCTCTCGACACCACGTCCGACGATGAGCAAGAAGGCTGCGAAAGTACCCAAGACGTCTGGCTCGGCAAATATCTATGATCATCGCGATATTGTGCTGGGAAAAGTACGCGGCTACCCGCCGTGGCCCGGGATGGTACGTGTGCTGAGCATTGTCGAGGGCGCGTCTGGTGCTAACGGTGACGGATATCCAGGTAGTCGACCCAAACGATGCTCCGCAGCAAGTCCTTGACGACCGACCTGCCGGCAAAAAAGCAAACTTTTACCTTGTGCGATTTTTCCCCGCCGGCGATTTGTGCGTGTCTTTGAGTTCTTACCTGTATTCGTTTTTGGCTGACAATCGGCTACGTACAGCTCCTGGCTAGCACCGAAGGATATCTCAAAGCTCCAGCAACATGAAATCGAGGCGTACATCAATGAGCCATTCAAAAAGTCGGGTGACCTCTTGACGGGCTACAAGGTTGCACTGGACCCGTCTGATTGGGAGAAGCGCAAAGCCGAGCAAGCAGAAGCTGTCGCATCGGAGGATGTCGTCGACGAGGTCGACCAGCTCGACAGTGAGAATGAGGAGAAGCCGAAGAAACGGAAACGGGACAGTGAAGGCGGCGCCTCAGCCAGGAAGCGCAAGACGAGCACGACGGGCGACGCAAAGAAGAAGGCACCGCCAAAGGGCAAGAAAGGTGGAAAGAAGAAGGAGAATGTCGAGAGCGAAGACGATGGCGAGGCTGACGAAGACGTCGGCACCAGCAAGAAGGGCACGAGTCCGCCCCCAGCGAAGAAAGCCAAGAGAGATAAAGAAGAGCACGATGAGGGTGCGTCGTTTTCTTCTCTTTCTACTGCTAACCACGGTATATTGACAGAATTTTCTGTCTAGGCGACGTAGCAAACGATCCTGAGGCCCTCAAAGTTCGCGAATGGCGACACAGGTTGCAGAAGACGTTTTTGAGCAATAAGGGGGACCCGAAGGAGGAGGTGCGTCTGCTACCTGATGCCTGTCTCCTTATCGATTGACGTTTTTCCACCAGGATATGCCAGAGATGGATAAACTGTTCCGTACAGTTGAGGCTTACCAGTCTATCACCATTCACTACCTCACGGTGAGCCCTTTCTGCCATCTTTTACCATCATCGGGGCAGTTCCGGTGGAGCTACCGTCAATTCTGTCGTTTTCTCCTCCCTTTTCCGAGTTTTCTTCATGACTTCATCTGTTGAACGGGCGGGTCCTTTCTATTCACCTTCGCCATTGGCGTATCCATTCGAAACCTCTTTTTTTCGTCCCCCGGTTGCGTTACCTTCATTTTCCTTTCGTTTTTGTCTTTTTTCAGGTGAACATCAGCTTTCCTTTGCCCAGCCCTTACTTTTTCACTTCGTTCTGCCCGCATCTTGTTTCTTTGGATCGACTACGGTCACGCCCTTCTTCCATCGCTCTTTCCATGACTTATTTGAGCAGGCTAGCGCACCATTTGCTCCCTAGCGTTGCGCCGTTCCACCATATCTCACCTTGGATGCCCGATTTTCTCTCCCTGCTCAAAGATGGAGCACATATGGTTCCATGTGTTTGGATGCGCTGTCTATTGACAGCTTCTGTGTTCTTCTCGCCGACTTTTTAAAAAAAATTTGTTCTGTTTGCCTCTCAAGGTGGACTCTTTGTTCTCCTTTATGACATTCCTGACCCATGAGGTCTCAGCTGCATCCCATTGGTCCATTATCTTTCCTCGTAGCCCGGGTTTTCGGTTTCTCCTGTATACCCGACCTCAACATCCATTTTGCGCACCCTTCTTCCATCATTGAGGGACCGTTTGCGCTTGATTATTGACCCTTTTTCCATCCCTTTGGCGAGCGGTTTCTCTATTTCGCCTGTTCTTCATGTATTCTTGCTCTGCCCTTTCAACTCCCGCTAATATATTTTATTACCCAGTTCTCGAAAATCGGCAAGGTCATGCGTCACATCGCTGCTCTGGCTGAAGAAAAGATCCCCAATGATAACCAGTACAAGTTCCGCGAGCGTGCCAAAGCTTTAGTTGATCGATGGCAGCAAGTTTTAAACGCAAACAAGAACGAGTCGACGAATGGCGTTACGGAGGGCACCGCCAAAATGGATTTGAATGGAAACGGCAATGCGAGTGGAGGTAGGATGGCAATTCTAGGGTGAACAGCGCTCATTGTTCGTCTGTTTTAGAAGATAAGAAGGAAATCGCAGTTTCGGAAGCAGTGCCTGTGGTCCCACCTGCTGAAGAACCACTGAGCGCTCTCCCTGGACCAGACGGCGCTGGCGACATATCGATGCTAGGCGATGTCACGATGTCAGAGGCTGCGGCGTGATATATGGGACAAAATTTGTAGGTCCTCCGCTTTCCAATATTTTCCCAACGTCTGATCCTGACTTTTCCCAGGAACGTTGTAGTATCTTTCTCATTGCTCGTCTTGCATTTCGGTTATAAGGCTTTTACTTTTCCTCGTAACGCTTCTCTACCAAAATTGCTGTGTGTCACCCCGCTTCTTTCTCGCTTATCTTGGCGCCTGCTACTATTTTTGTCCATCGTTTATGCTAACGTATCTTTCCTCTTCATATAAAGGAGAAATCTGTATTTTCCATGAAGCAAATTGACGTTTTCTTCTTGACCATCTCCGTCCAGATGTGCTGCCACTTTTCTCCTTGGAGGTGTGACGAAAGTGACGAGTGTGACCAACACTTATCTTTCTTCCGCTCATGTCCATCGGAAGAACATTCCGATTCGCAGAACTGGGGACGGAGAAAGAGCACTAGGTGGCCACGTGCCCTGACCATCGATCCTCAGTTCAAGAACCAGTTCCTTCGCGTTCAAACTCTGGATACCGAATCTTTTGTCTCGGCCACTTTTTATTGGCCCGTTACGGCGCGGCAAATACCGCGGCATGTACATATGACTCGTATGTGCTGATGTGACGCGACGTCCTTTCTCTTCCTCCACCACCTGCATCAAATTCGGACATTTGGTGCTCGTCTCTTTCCGCGCTATTGGTTCGACATCTCTCTGCAGGATTATACTCACAAATCCTTCTTTCCCTCAATGGCTGCAGAATGGAGTCCGTCGTCTTGGAAATCGAAATCGATTGCTCAGGTACGTCAAGCCTATTTGTTTTTTGTTTCCGTTCTTCAGTTGACCCCTTTCCGTTTCTTTCAGGACGTGACCTATCCGAACCCTGATCAGCTGTCAAAGTATGCCCAGCACAACGCGTAAAAACCATACCTTCTGACGAAGATGTTTCACAGCGTACTGTCCAAGCTAGAGCAATTACCTCCGTTGGTCACGCCCGCAGAAGTGCGTACTAAGGTCTCTTACGAAGGCCCTAGTCTCATTTACTCACAGATCGAACGTCTTCGGTACCAACTCAGCCTTGTACAGCGGAACGAGGCTTTCCTCCTGCACGCTGGCGATTGCGCGGAGAGCTTTGACGCCTGCACCCAGGTAAGTTCTTCTATTCAGTCATTCTTTGGCACTTCTGATGCCGGGTTTCAAAGCAAAATATTTCCGCCAAGATCGGTCTGATCCTCTCGTTTTCATTGATCCTCATTTGGGGAGCGCGTCTTCCTGTCGTACGTTCCAAATTTAAGGTACTCTATATTTAACCAACCTCGTTACAGGTACGAATTGGGCGCATCGCTGGGCAGTACGCCAAACCCAGGAGTAGTCCGACCGAGACTATTAATGGGAAACTGGTCACGAGCTTCAGGTAAGATCAGCATTGTATAGACATCAGTTTTCTGACTTCTTTTTTTTTTCTCCAGAGGGGATAACGTCAACGGGTATGTAGTCGTATGAATTGACGTGATCATAGCCTCACCATCAAGCAGACTTGATACAAACGATCGCACTCCAGACCCTCAGCGCCTACTAAGGTGCGCTCCAGCTGCTAATTCGCTGAACCTAAAATACTCATTTGCATCATAGCGCTTACTTTCATTCCACCGCGACGCTGAATCATGTCCGGGGATTGCTCACCTCCGGCTTCGCCTCGCTTCATCACCCAAGGGACTGGTCCTTCAATCATGTCCGGTCTCCCGAACTCAGGTAGATCTTCTACTATACTATTACGCTATATTCCTAAGGCGTCCTGTAGAAAGGAGTTCGAGTTCATCGTCGATGGACTCTCCGATGCTCTTGACTTCAGCCGAACTATAGGCGCAGAGAGATCAGCTCCGTTCGAACAAGGAGGTGGGAGAGGAACAGTGGGCGAGGTCGACTTTTACACCAGGTAAGCCCTTTCTCGGTGTGTAATTCTTTGCCGGTACTAAAATCGGCAATACGTTCAGCCACGAAGGCTTGATGCTCGACTATGAGGAAGCGCTCACTCGGCCAGCGCCTTCGGGATCCGGTCACTACAACACCTCCGCCCACTTTCTTTGGATTGGCGATCGTACCAGACAATTGGATGGAGCCCACGTCGAGTACTTTCGCGGAATTCGTAATCCGATTGGGATCAAAGTCGGGCCATCAATGGCTGATGATGAGCTCGCAAAGCTTTTAGATGGTAGGACGACGTCATTTCCCATCACTTTGCTGCGACTGAGCGAACAATGGGACAGTTGTCAATCCATCGAAGGAATCAGGAAGGATCACCCTGATCTCACGGTATGGCGCGGAGAAGGTGAATTATGCCTGATTCCCATTGTGTTCCTTATTAATCGTTACAGATCGATGCTCACCTACCAGGCCACATAGAAGCCGTGAAGCGCTCAGGACATCCAGTCGTCTGGATCTGCGATCCTATGCATGGAAAGTAAGCGTCCCACAACGTCACCACAAGACAGTGTTTGCTCATTGTTTACTGTAGTACTCTCACGTCGTCGACAGGCTACAAGACTCGCCATTTTAGCGCGATCATTGGGGAAATCACATCCTGCCTGAGGATTCACACATCGAGTGCGAGTCGACTGGGCGGAATCAGCCTTGAGTTCACCGGCGAACTGAACGATGAAGGATTCAGCGTTACCGAGTGTCTTGGTGGGAGTATGGAGCTCAGTGAGGAGCAACTCGGTCTGAGATACCAGGTTTGTCATTCTAGTTTGGCAGAACATGCATGACCTAATCCTGTTTTCATTCTAGTCGTTTTGTGATCCTCGATTGAACTTTGAGCAGAGTCTCGGTAAGTTCGTCCCTCTTTCCTGTCTGGACAGAGGCTGAAGGGGATTGCAAGATGTCGCTTTTCTCTTGTCGAACCATTTCAAGAAGGAAAGACGAGGGAAACATCTCGACACTGATCACGACGTGCTCTACTCTGAGCTAGGCGGAAGAGAGTCCAAGGTTTGAGATATCGGTATTATGTAAGGCAAAATGTACTATCGTTGTCAGAGAAGGAATGTATCGGTTTCTGCAAAGTCCAGCTGTGCTATTCATTAGCTATTCCTGTCGGCGTCTCAGTTTGAAGAAACGTAATCAGGCGGAGGCTCCTGTATATCCGAACCATTGCACCTCTGCCACTCGCTCAGTAGTAGTTGGACCGTCGACTCCAACTGCTCCAGCCTTTCCCCTTCGTCGCGCACTTCTACCCGATCACGGATATCCTGCGCACCGGAAGGCGTATCGACTGTTGGTAGCTCAGGAGAAAGCATTGGATCAGTGCTGTCGCCGACTTTCCCTTGACGGAATGGATCTGGTATCTGCGACCTTCTATCCGAATGCCTTCGTATAAAATAGCCACGCCGCAAGAAGAAAATGGCAAGGAGAAAGAGAGTGCATATGAAGGTGACACCTCCCAGGACACTTCCGATGATTACACTGGTATGGGTCGATGGTCGAGCAGGCGTGGGTGTGGATGAGCTGCTACTACAGCACGCTGTCAGTCCGTCTTATGCAGGGAATAAAGAACAGGAGACGAACGGTTCTGCTGACAAGTCTGAATGAGTTTCCGCACTCGTAGTCGATGATACGAGTGGTATGGATGCGGTTGCTGACCCACAGGAGGTCCGGGGCAGAGTACTAAAATTCCAGGACATGTAAACGTCCATCCGACGGCGAGCATTTTCTGTGCAACGAAGACTCACAGAGAGCTTGGTTCTTCCCTTTCCCTGGCAAGCGGGCGATAAGGTGACGACGGTATGGAGACCATTGAAGCGAAAGGTGTTGTCAGAAGCATACATAGGTGTTTATCCGCTATTATGGTCCCAGGATAATGGATGCTGTATTATGCAGGCAACAGCACATAACAGCGCACACTGCCATACAATTTATATGGTACGTTCTGCATTTACATTCCGGTCCTTCGTTGATACAGAGTGGCGTACGTCAACTTTGGAAAAGGCGAAGAGCCTTGTCAGTAAGAAATGTCTGTGAAAAGCAATCGGAGTCGGTGATGTAAAAGGACATCACGTTCCGCATAATAAGATCGAACAGAAGGAGATGCAGGCTGCGGTGCGTCGGTTATCCATGCCCGTATCAGCTCGAATAACATAAATTCGCGCAGCGATTCTCAAGGTGCGCAGTAGACATTGGATTATTAATGATGTGTACTTCTACCGAGGTACAGAAGGTAACTAGGACCAGCGTTGATGATGTGGATACCGACCGAACCGGGCTCCGTATATAATCGCGAAGCTACATCATGATGCAATGGTGGTCACGATTGGCGTGAATAAAAGTATTGCGCCGGGGTTTCCTAGAACAATACGGTCATTGAGGACCAATCGCCTGTCAGGTAATAAGATACTCACTCCTTCACGTCAAGATTGAGCCGAAGCCCTATATGCATGAGTCGCTTGCATATCTCAAGACGGTCCTCGTTCTCTATCGGCTCGACACGGGAGCATACTGCAAAATCAATAAGGCGAAGTGTGTTCGAGCGAGCGTCTCCCAGCGCAAGGACGTCTCTCAGATTACACTCATTCACGCTATCTCCGAGGAAATGGAGCCTTTCTAAGTTAGGTAGCAGCGATGAATCTTTTCGAAGATTATCGAAAAGATCTCGATAGCTTTCTATGCCGATATCGAGGTTTTTGACGTAGCGAAATAAGGAAAGGACAGCTTGAACGTTTCGGCTAAGGCTACTGCCTAGGGATATTTGCAAGTGAAGAATAGCACATGATGAACGATTAAGAAACGACGCGACGATTTCACGATTCCATGATTGAGTAATGGTAGAGATGCAGAGGTGAGTTAGTAAAGGCAGCGTGAAGAACGCAAGATGGTCGAGGGAGGGTATTTCGACTTTTCGTAATGCCGTATGGAGCGTCGGTGTTGGGTCGTCGACATTCCACGGTTTAAAGCCGGTAAGCCCGAAGAGTTCCAGACAGGGTAGTTGGCCGAGAATAATGGGGAGATCCTCAGCCTCGGGATAACTGATTCCTAGCTCCGTTATGTGCGACGAGGGCAGCCGCAACATCACGGCTGGATTGAGGATCGCTGAGCGAAGCCTGGGCGCGGTTTGGAAGGCGGTGCAGCTATCTTTAGCTGGCATATGGTCCCAATAGAATCGTGATGATGATTGAAAGCGGATTGATTGGAGGAGGGGAAGTTGGGCGCTGCCGAGCAATTCAAAGAGGGCATTGAACGTCTCTGCAGGGGCAATTACAATGATGTCTTCCCACCTATGGGAGAGCGAGACCAGCCGGATAAGCAATTCTTGGGAGTAATCCTCCCAATCCGAAAATTCGACACGAAATGAAAGTGGGTAGGTCCCAGAGCGGCTCAATGCGTAGTCGAGACCTGCGGTGAAATGGATAGACCCGTGAGGTGAGATGGGTGTGAGCCTGCCGAGGCGAATGAACGAGGAACTTTCAGTGATATGGATGCGAAGTTTGGACCAGAGGGAAGGAAAGGAATGCGTTGCTTGTCGCCATTGCGAGCAGACGTGACCGAGCGTCCAAGGACACTGGACAGCGGACCGACTGTCGGACAAAGCGTCGACGAGAGCCCAATCAAATATTTGAATGAGTATCTCGGCCGGTAGGCGGTGTATTGGAGGCCCAGATGACTGTAATGACATTTTGGGTCACTGTCAGAGTGTTTGAGTTAATGACTGATATGTCCTATAGTCAAAGGCAAATGCAGATGATCGTTAGCAGATAGAGGCGTAGATGAAAAGATGCTCACAAGGGAACTCAAGGTTGAAGCAAAGTCAGATGGTAGAAAGCAAGGAATGGGTGGGATCAGGAGAAAGAAATACTCGACGATGAGCGCAATTTTGATCCTGAATGTCGATTGTTAAGAAGAATGTGATGTCGCGATTACTGTGGGTCCGAGATTTGATCTTCAGACTTAAACCCCTGATATTTTATGAAATTCTTTCTATAATGGAATAAAAAATTATGATTTTGATGAAAAGAAACGCCGGTCCGGAGGCACTTCGCAGACGACATTCGTGACCAAAATCGCGTTCAAATGGCGACGACATCCCGGCACGCCTGGTAGCGATTCAGAATCATTCAACTCCAGGCGCATCGATTCCAGTGCCATCAATAATGTCGATCAGATTGTCGTTTCCATCTTTGGACTACCGCCGATTTTGCTAACTGGAGAGAGCCATCGTAATGTTGAATAAGGTCGGTACCGTCTAGTCCCTCCTATTCGAATTTAAATAAATAGGCTCATTCTGAAGAGACTGAGTACGTACCAGTGTAAACGTGTCATCTTCTATCGGAAGCGGCCCAATGGTCTCATCCAAACGGCCATAACCATTCCCATACACAAGCGGACCGTTCTCGACGTATACCCTTTTTATACGTCGCAACACTGGGTGGTTCCACCGATACTGAACAAGCCCCAAAACCGTCTCGAAATGCCGCTCTGACATTTTTACTCCGAAAAACTCGAGAGTGTCTAGTTTGGGAAGTAGCAACGCCTCTCTGCTTCGGAGAGCCTTCAGGAGATCTCCGTATGCATAATGATTCGTAACGTCAACGCGCAGAATCGTGGTGTCGACGAGCAGAGACAGGATACCGGTCACATCCGGCCCAGCTTCGTGAATACGAAGATGAAGATAACTGATGGAGCACGCCGAACGAAGGATGAATCTTTTCAGAGTATCCAGCGAGAAGTTAGTCTTCCAATCTGGACTTTGCGGCGAAGAACAGAACGCCTTCAGGAGCCGGAGATGGGTAAGCGTTGGGAGGGTGAAATGGGAGAGATCTTGTGCACTCTCAATTTCGATCTGGCTCAGAGTCATATGGACTTGAGGCAGGGAAGCCCATCCAATGGCATGCCAGGCTCTCAGCCCAACGAAATTCAAGATTGCGAGGTGAGGAAGGTCGTGGATAATAGATGACAACTCGTTCTGTGTTAGATCCTTCGTCGTAAGTTTTTTCACCGATGAAGGCAAACGAATGGCGAGGAATGGGAACATTGTCACGGAGTGAAGGATCGGCGCCGTTTGAAACGTATCGGTGAGACGGGAAGTCGCTGGAATAGCTCCCCAATAAGAGCCGGAAGTCACTTCAAAATGAATTGATTGAAGGAGGGGAAGCGCCCCAAAACCGACGCGTTCGAAGAGCTCGTGGAACACAGAAAGGGGAGCGTTCATCGTGATATCCTTCCAGCGAGGCGAAGCGGACGCCAGAGTTTTGAGAAACTCATGGGCGCGTAAAGGACCTGCTGAGAGCTCAATGTCGGGAAACTCCAGCCTGAGTGTCAGGGCCGTGGTTCCAGACCGCCGGAGCGCTGTTCCGAGTCCCTCGGTATCATTTATAGAGAAACAATGGCGCGGTGTCTCTCGCGTCGATGCTACGTGTATGGTCGACCATAGACACGGGAAGGAAATTGCGACATGCCGCCATTGTCGACAGACGTGACTGAGAGCCCACGGTGTCAGGATACTGTTCGTGTCGGCGGCAGGATTCTCCTGTATAGCCCAAAGAAATATTTCATACAGTAGTTCGACGGGTAGATCATGAATGAATTGGGGATCCGTGATACCTGTTGTAGCAGTGGGGAAGGCGACGCTATCCATATTGCTACTGTTGGAGCCAGTTTCCTGAGATAGAATAGTAGCGTTAGCGAATTTAGCGCCAAGGTCAATAAAAGATAGACTGGACGTACGAGGGACGAAAGTTCCATCTGGCGAGTTTCCGTAGTGGAAGCGAGCTTTAAAGGCTTCTGAAGAGCCATGAGAGCGTCTCGGTGGAGGTTAAATTCTAAGGAGTCCAAGGCGGTGTTTTCCGGCCCCAACTCGACCTTGAACTCTATGCCGCCCCTTGCACATGTTACACTTTCCTGATTGATACAAACGCACGGTTAATACGGTCCTGTTTCTGATATCGAATGTAGAATTAACTAACCAGCTGGGGTTTAACGGGTCATTGAGCGTTCATTTTAGTCAAAATGGCCATCAAGAACGCGCGCACATGTCTGTTTCAGGATGTCGGCCAAAAGAACCGGAACCTTCGGTAGATCTCCTGAAACTGAAGCCCTTCTGGTCGCCATAGAGTCTGTCCTGACCGCCACATCTTTCGTTGCCTCGTCTTCTTGGTCGGTCTTGGGGTAAAGCCTAGTTCTAGGAATGCCCTCTTGCCCTCCCGTTCAACGTTGAGTTCCCCGTTAAACTCGTGCCTGAGAGGTGAATCATTGTATAGCATCCGTCGGCCCTCGGGTATCAATCTACCACATGGGCGGGTCTCGACTTTGTCCCGGATCTGCCCCAATGCTCTCATGGGTTCACAGATGTCGAAATCCTTCGAAAAAAGTTCACAAGCTCGAAGATGCTTCCTATTAACACCCTGCCCAATCGTTGACCTTCACCATTCACACGAAAAAAAATTCGACCGCCCGGCGCCCACCGGTCCGTATTGTGATGTAGATTCGCCAATCAGGGATAACTGCGCCACCCACATCCCCGCTTCGTTATGCATGAACCGCGGAACTGCCTTCACCATCGGATCAACGCAAGGAATGACCGTGTTCCCACATAGGCTGACAGATGGAAGGATGCATAGTCGTTCTGCGAAAACTTTGAGAGGAAGGCTGAATACCCTTTATAGGATTAAGAAGACGTCAAATATAATAAGACGAAAGGACGACGACGACATCGAGATAGGAAGGACCTGGTGCTGATGGATATCATTCGCGGGAAGGATACGAAACCATTCTATTCTCTACGTGAAGCTGCCATGATGTTGTCGAGAGGGCAGGAAGATCATCCTCGCCATACTTGGGTGAAAGCGATATAGTATTCGTCCGAAGCGGATGCCTGGACACGTTGAATGTGGTCTCTTTGCCCTGCTGGCATAGACGGTCCTTCGTGACAGTCAGGGATAATCATGATGCGACTGCACAGGGTCGGCGTGAGCTCCAAAACGCGCTAGACCATGATGAACGGCGGGTAATCCAGGTGGTTCGTAGTTATTCCTGGAATAGGCTGACGGATGATTATTACATTACCACCATAGTACGAATTGACATACCGTAGCATACGTCCCGCTCTCAAGACGCTTCCGCAGTACGGAGGCGTATCTCCGCTCAACTCGTCGTCAGACTGGCCTAAAATCTTCACCTCCGCGGGACGGACATCACTCAGAGGAGTAAAGTGGTGGCATCGGCGGCACCGAAGCATGCGCCGCTCCTGCCGCCACACCTACATAACCCCAACCGCATATCGGTACGCAGCGCTTTCAGTTTCAGTTCCAACTTAACGCCATCATTACTGGCGTTCTCGTACGATGCTGCGGTCGACTACGAGTGGCAACGTTCTGTGACAAGTTGCCTCTGGAGCAGGCTCGCCTTCTTCGCTACCACGTCTGTAAAAGAAGAAGCAGTCAGGAGAGACCTAGATTGGACTGTAATAAGAAAACTAACATCTTCATCCTTAACGACAGGAACCAAATCGTGTTTTACCTGTAATAGGAGAACCTGTCAAGACACATCCAAATAATTGTTGTGAAGCTTTACTGACCATCGACCTCCGTCTTCCGTCTCATTTACAGTTTCCATCGCAGTGGGTACGTCTCGCAGCACCATCGCGCCGTTTTTATAAACATCTCAAGGATCTTTCCGAATCGCTACTCCCTCGACCTACAACCTCATCACAAGCCCTTAGAAGGGGATGGAGAAGCCCACGGTCCCCGCCACCTCCACTATAGTCTTCAAGGGACGAGCACTATCCAATGCGTGGTGTGGCGTGGACAACTCGGGGCAATTGTAGCAGTAGACGCACGGTGTAAGACTAGCACGTATCCCTGAACGTCAACGTTTCGCATAATATCCTCGAAGATTCAAAGTTTCGAGGCTATCCAGAGTATAGCATCGCCAGCGTATTTGGCAATGGACCTCATCGCTGGTACATAGATGAAGGAGTTTGGGGTCACGAGACGCAGGGGAGGGTACATGGTACCACTGCACCATGGCTTAAGTATACGACGATCCTAGTGCCTGTTCTGAAGGTGATTCGGGGCTAATCAGATGACACGAAGACTTCGTGGTCCGACGGCTGAAAAGCCTTAATGGGATATATTCCCCCGATAGGCGTCTCCGCCGTGGCTCTATGATAGCTCTGAGTCTTTGAGCCGAGTCATCTATCCATCATGAGACCGTGCGGTATGGAATATGCACCGTGTGTCCACGTAGCGAACCATGGATCAAGGGTTTCTATGTGCGCTCCTTTGGGACATACTCGATATGGGAACAGATGTAGCGAAAGCAAGAACGAAGAGCGAAGCTGACGGATACGGCGTATCTTCGGGCATGTCTTCAAAAAGTAGCGGTAAATGCTCGGAATCACGTTGAACAGCGATAAACTGACCATGATAGGCGTCACCGCATGCAGCTTAATAGATGTGAAGGAAAGAATGGCGAATATAGGATGCGGGCCCTGTGACGATTGCTATCTCGACATCTCAAACAAGCGAAGAAGGTCATTGCTTGATTGCCGGACCATTAACGATGGATAAAGACTGTGACCCATCTGGCACTCCGGTCGTCGACGATAGAGTCATAGCGGGAAATATATCTGCGAAGCCAAGCACTGTAACAAAGTGATGAGAACCATACAGCTACACTTAACGAATTCACAGACCTCCTCGGCGTTGTCTCCGGCTGCGAGTTATGTCTCGCGCGACTTCATTATGGATCGTTAATGACTTATTACACGACGTTTTACCGTCAATCGAAGCTCCTTGAATCGGTAGTATGGTTGGGAGAGGTATTATATTTTCGTGACTATGATTTTGCTACTTCTCCTGAGAGATGGTCAGAATGGGAGCCTGCCAATGCAGAAATACCCTCTACTCACAGTCCAGCAGCATATTTCCTCTTGAAATCGCAACATTGATTCGGTTCGACTACATTTCATTCGAAACAATGTGTCTGTGTGGCATTTCCGGGTTAATATCTGCTGCATGTGTGCGACAACGAAGAGCCTTAACCCTTCCAAGGCGTTCAGTAAAAGTTTCGCAGGATTTCGAAGTAAAGTTTACCTGAGAGATAGACATTTAAACTATCTGAAATTTTAGGTCACAGGTTTAGTAGGCATAGTAGCAAGGGCAGCAATCTCGTGCATGACCGTTACGAGGCGGAATTGGCGAGTCCCCGCCGAAATGCTGTGCATGATTGATGTTAAATTCAGGCGGAGTCTTATTCATTTCTCGTTCCGTCTTCCGCATTGTTCCCGAACCGAAGAGATTAGATCGCAATGCCAATTTCAAAACAATCTCGCAACGTAGACCAAGAGAACACGGCGTCCTGGAAAATAAATAAGAGATTCAACCGATATCATCAATGATTTTAAAGCACGATCAAATCGTGATGCGACAAGGAGGTCAGGGGCCAAACATTGGGGACAAGTACCTGCACAGTCGCATGCCGGCTCTTGTGCCGGCTTGAAAGCAGAACTAAGTACATACGAGAGGATGACTACGAGGCAGCATGTCTCAATAAGGACCGAGAGCCGTACTGGTACAAGACTGCTATCAAAAGTAGATATCATAAATACGACTTGTTTTATTTAATCAAGTTATAATACACAATTATTACACATTGAATAAACCTCTAAAGAGAGTAGATATCAGGACCGAAGGAGTAAACCTTTTTGTTACTGTCCGAGATCGTACCAGCAACCCCCGGCGTAGCGCTACATTGTCCAATGTGAGAGTTCCATCAAGGGTCCGGGATTAATCCCCGAAAGAGCGTTGCTCCCATCACATCGATGTCAAAGAAAGCCTCGTCAGCCTCGATACGCATAGGCACGCATCATATCATCAGGCCCCATCGTCTGAGTATGGTCGATAGCGTTGAGCATCTCACGAAAAGACTCTCCGTCGCTTTCATGAGGGCCATACGCTCTCGGGGGTGATCTTAAGACACGGTCAGCGTGCGAATCTGTAGGAAAACTGAATAGATGAGCAAGAGAAAAAATCAAAAAACAAACCTTTCTTCTCTGAGATAGCCCACCAGTTCCCACCGTCACTGACCCTCGCCTTAATAGTTTCAGGTGTTAAAATCTCGGCATCCCGGGCGTCAATGTTCAATAACCTCGACTCCCCCGTACCGACCGCAACTGAATCATCTAGATTCGAATATAACGGCGATGTAGCGAGCTGTTCATTTTGATGACGATACAACCCAGCTCCGAGCCCTGCGTGCCTAGGACCGGCATAGAAACTGGAACTCGGCTGGTTTCCCATACTCGTTCGAGTAGGCGTCCCGACCAAGCTATTTCGAATAGCGGCTGATGCCCCAGCAACTGTGATACTCGGCCAATCAACGGTGGTTGACATTCTCCTGTCCACAGCCTCAGTCCATGCCTTCCGTTCCTTTAGCCCCCTTTTACGTCTCCATATCAGCCACGCTACTATGCACAGGATGATGAACACCACGGGCGCGACTACCGCTGCAGCTATCTGACCAGCAGAGATAACATTTGGATTTGAAGCTGAATCGACGACTTCAGCTGCCGAGTCTGGCTTAGAGGTATCAGCACTATCCGGAGTACCCGACTCAGGTTGTGTATATGTCGCATTCCACAGAGGTCCCGCGGGAAGGGTAGCGAGAAAGGGAGGATTACCCGCTGGTAGAATGACGAGTTGGAGCTGTATGTTGCTAGAGGAATTCCACCACCGAGGTTTCAGTGTGGCTTCATACATTCCATCTGCATTCTTTACTTGCTCCCAAACGTGTATCATCGGTGTCGACACGGAAGGGGCGTATAGAAGTATATCGACCGCGTTGGCTTCGACGCACGACGGGTCCCATGTAATGTTCGTAGTTTTGAGGGAGTCGACGACAGCTCCTTTTGCAGGAGAAATGTAGAATCCGCCGGTAGAGCAGTCTATAAAACATTTAGTTGCCAAAGGTCGTGAGATAGAATGACGGGCATACTGTCATCGTTCCGCCGTAGATGGTTTAACCCTTCAGTGTGCCGAGCGAAGTCATGGAATCCGGCCATGATTTTGCAGAGAGTCGTAAAGAGCGTAGGGGGATGCACGCGAAATGACTTCGATGAGTATACAGACTGCCCCGAAGACAAGCGCAATCAAACTTCAGAGAAAAGTCAAGGTAAAACATTCCTAGACCAGGTATATCGCTGTGTTGGGTAGGATACAGCCCGGACATTTGATGGTCAAGAAATGTCATCAAACTCTTTCTAGAGCTCAGTGATGCGCCGGTTGTTCGTAACCAAGAAACTCGAGCACCGACAAAGGCGCGGGTATCTTTTCTTTTTGATGGTGGAGTGAAGGTGGATACATATTCAGTATAGAGGGCCACGTTGAGCATTCCTATACGTCCCTAAACTTGGCTGAGGTTGGAAGTATGGGTAAAACAATGAAATTATAATCTGCACGTGACCGGAGATGAATATTTGATTCCCGGGATTATCCGGGATCTTTCTGAAGAAGCACTCTCGTCCTCGTTGGTGTATCTCTCCCCTCCATAAAAGGCGACGAATTAACCTTTTGAGGTCAATTATCTCTTTCACATGTACTAGATCCCTTCCATTTACAGTTCGAAATAAGTTCTAAACTTCTCATCATGAACCCTGTCAGTTTCATGACACAGCTGATATCCATGATTCCCACACTCGTTCTTCCAGATCCATGTGGTACGATGTGCACTCGATTATTGCTTGCGTGCAAACAGTCTCTTACATTAGTGTGTTTCCAGGTTTACGTGCGACCTGTAGCGCAATATTGTGTTCAATTTAAAGTAAGCGGGTCTTGCTTCCTGTATACAAGCACTTATGCATTCCATAGACCACTGTCGCGGCCCCGACAAATATCGAACATCCAAAAATCACCGACGCGAAGACAGTGCAGGTGATAAATTCTTGGTCTCGAGCATGATGAGCCGGACCCCACGCTATGAATATGTACGGTTCTGTGCATCATAACGTGGACGGTCATGATTGGAAAAGCGCGATAACAGCGCGCGACGAGTTTTATTCGTGCGACCAATCATTCTCGTCCCATTCTCCAGCATCCAACCGGTATTCCCTTCCCGTTTGCCGCGGCGCTCCGTACAATCCCCCTGGTCACGAACCCTCTTCTTAGATCTTCCCTATCGGACGCAATTGGTGAAATGCGGTCTTGTTACGCAAGGCCCTGACTCTGAACGTTCCCGAGGACATCATGTAACGCTCCCATCGGCTGATAGAAGCATAACGTCTCTCAAACGGGAAAGGTTCCGTCCACAACTGGTACCCGTGACCGGGGCTTGTAAGCTTTTAAGTTGTGGAGCATCGTGCTCATCATAACATGGCTATCCCCAAGTTCCCACCTTTTCCAGACGACGTCCCCACCCACCCTCTTATTATTATCGACTACGCCCTCCTCAAGGCCGGCGACAAGGAAGAAATCGAAAAACTATGGGGAGCTGCTAGGCAACTGGGATTTTGGTAGTGAGTACGAGTTCTGATCTTAGCTCCATGTGGACTGATATCATTTCATTGGGTAGTCTGAAGAATCACGGCGCGGAGCAAGAGGCTAATGGCATGTTTGACATGGGAGACGAGACTATGAGACTACCGATGGAGGAGAAGATGAAGTACGAGCAAGGCGACGATGGGATGTCTTTTGGGTACGTCACATGCGCTCGGCAAATTATGACGCCAATCAGTGATACAGGTATAAAGCCGCCGGTGCGAACGCCGTCGATGCTAGTGGAGTGACCGACACCATTGAGTTCATCAACATCTCCAAAGACGACGCGCTGGCGTACCCCACACCCGTTCGGCGAGAGTACCCTAGCACCGTGAACGTTCGTATGTTCAACACCATCCAGCCCTTCGTCACCAAGTCGGTAGAAATTAACGACACGTTCCTCGCTATCTTCAACGAGAAACTTGGCCTACCGGAAGGATCTCTTGCGAAGAAACATAGCCGGGAAGAGTTCAGCGGGAGCGAGACTCGGACAACGAAGAACCCCGCAGGCTATAACAGCGATCGCTTGGCTATTGGAGCGCATACTGACTTTGGTTCTTTGAGCTTCCTGCATAATCGACTCGGTGGGCTGCAGGTGCTCCCACCTGGGTATGAAGAATGGCAGTATGTGAAGGTGAATTCATGCCTTTTGTTACATCCGGCTGCTGACGATCCTTTGCTAGCCTATTCCGGGACATGCTATCTGCAATGTTGGTGACGCGTTAGCGCTATTCAGTGGTGGAATTCTGCGATCCAACATCCATCGAGTCGTGTAAGATGTTACCTCCAATCACCTCCCTTCGTCGACTGACAATAACTGTCCCGCCTAGCCCACCTCCGGGTCCTCAAGCAAATCTCGAGCGCTGGTCCCTCGTGTACTTCACCAGACCCGGAAACTCAGTCGTACTTCGGCCTCTGGTAGACGAAAGTCCTATAATTGCTGCTGTAGTCGAGAATGCGGATCAGCTCAACACTCCGGTGACGGCGAACGAGTGGTTCACGAGAAGGATTAAAAACCAGAGGATGAAGAATAGGACAGTGAGTACTGTACATCTTGCTGTCTATTTTTTGTACTTACTTTTGATAGGGACCGGAGACATGGCAAGCGAGTCGGGGAACAGAAGGAGGCCGGGCGTAATTATGCAAATTGTAATTGTATCGAGTGATTATTTCTTTGACTTTATTGTATGACCAAATGGGACCTTGCTTTTTCAGAAGACTACTTAATGAAGCTGTTCGACGCGTTACGACGCGTCGCCGTCACCTACATCACGTGTTGTTAAAATGAGCTCAGACCGGCTCCTGCCGACAGCAGATTGATCCCTACCATCACAGCCCCGCAAAGAAACTCATCAATCTTTAGCCTTCCCGTCTCCTACATATATTCATACAAGCCACGGATATAGTGATGGTACGTACGATTATCATCAACCTCGCTTTCTCTTTATCAAGGATATCATGCAGGACACTATCTGCCCCAAATGTCAATTCGACGCTATACACCCTTATTCTCCTTCCGTCAATCCAGCATAACTCTTACGATCCGGATTCTTCTCTTTCGACGTCTCTCAAGTTGCCATCATGAATGATTTAACACATCTCGAGGAGGAACTGCGGCAGATCGAGCTTCTATTCCTTAAAGTCCGAGATCGGCAGGAAAGATTACTGAAGGACCTTAATGGTTGTAGGTCCCTCCTGGCTCCAATACGGCGCTTGCTACGAGAGACGTTGCTGCAGATATTTTCCATCCTCGCTTCTTCTGATACCCCCAATCTATTCGATGCGCCGTGGGTCCTCGGCCATGTCTGTTCAAATTGGCGAACAATTTCCCGATTGTGTCCTACTCTACGGACAAAAATTCATATCCTCCCATCTCCCTTCTACAGCTCAACATTCCTCGAAGAATATGTTTTCCTTTCTCGTGATCGACCCATCCAGTCGGAACTGGCGCTGGAAGGCCATGCAGAATAGATCCTTGATCTTCTGTGTCCTTCTACCGCACTGTCAGCGCTGGTCAAGTTTGGACGTGACTTTGGACTTCGATATGTTATCCAAATTCCTGTCCTGGGTCTCTACCAGCGATACGTTTGAAGCAGATCAATATCTCGCTGATTGGTCGTCTTCAGAAGATCCTGCCCGTCGCTTACAACAATCCCTTCTCTTCATCGCCTATCACGGAAGCCACCCTCCAACGTGTTCCTTATTCTTACCTCCCCATAGACATGTCCAGCCTCCAGCGGTTCGGCCTATATGACCCGCTAGTGGTCCACAATGTATTCCAGTATTCACAGCATCTCACCGAATTCATCATTACACCGGCCGGACCGCCACGTCTGATCAGTATCAACTCATCAGCGATCATATACCCTCAAGTGCATCAACCGTCTCTTCGACAGCTCTCATTTGTCCTTACACGGGAAAATACGCGTCAGGCCACCGAAATCCCATTGACGTTAGACTACCTAACTCTACCAGCACTCCAGCAATTTCAAATCCTCGCACTGCAAACAGAGCAATTAGCGGCTATACTCCCAGGAGCTTTGGAGCCCGTCGAATACTCACGTATCATCAACCTCTTCCGGCGCTCCGAGTGCAGTTGGACAGAGCTCACCTTCTAGGTACCTGTACCCGTCAGCAGCTTCCTCCTCCCGATCCTGAGACAACCCCCTGCTCTACAAAAGCTCGACATCTTCGTCGATGCGGAGATGACGGGTGACGTCTTTCGAGTGCTGACTCTTGCGGACGGGAATGTGCATGTTCCCAATCTGAAGATACTGCGTGTTAAGGACGTTCCATGCCGAGGTGCGCCAGCGCTAAGTGGCCTGTTGCAAGAAGCGGGCGCGCTTCATGCGATAGTCCTTTCAAGATCTGGTGAGAGTAACCGTCTAGAAACCCCGAGGCTTTCACTACAGACGATATGGTTTCACCACCGGCGATCTATTCCAGTTGGGAATTCACCTCTCCGTAATTTGCTCCAGATGAAGGAGGACGGGCAGGATGTAAAGTTTTTGTTAGATACGAAGGACTATCTTGTTGAAGGCGATACACGCACTCGACTCTTTGGTTCATTGTGAATTTGCATAGTTTCCGCTTTGGGACTTTCCGATACATGGTCCACCAGAAAACGTAACCTGAAGTTGGAACCTCGAATGAGGACGGGTATTTCCTTTGATAGAGAAAAGATGAACCTACCTGCACATACTGGACCCACAATATTTCTTGATATATCAACTCTTATACGAAATTGAGTGTAATCGAATCTTTAAATACCAGTGCAGTATGCTTGACCAACGCTGTGAGGTCATTTGGTGTAAAGAAATGATTGCCTCGTAGTCGCCATGTGGGGTTCGAGTCCCCACATCTGAACGAATGACCGCGCGTAGTGGTGGTGGAACCGTATCGCGGGGTTCGCTAGGCAAACGGATGTGATAGTGCAAGGTAAGCTACGAACAACCGGAGAACTACGGAAAGGCTGCCCGAACACGCACGTGACTGTCGGGATGCGGGCCGCACCCAACGCTCCCAGTGGAAAGCTGATATCTTTTTCGCCCGTATGCCAGATACCCGTATGAATATATTACAGTAATTACTACAGCGCGTCCTTCTTCTCCGCCGGAATACAGTCCGGATGGCTACTGCAAGGCCGGGAAGACTTAGTCATGTAGAGAGCTACGGTACCGTACTTTTCGGACAACTGATTGGACCTTTGCCAGTACCTCGTCGCAGATCGCCGGGACAGTCAGACTAGCCCTCTTTTCATAACTGCCATGTCGGTTGGCCACGCCCTCCACGTATCCCTCCGCCATCTCTACGGCTTTGGACGCTTTTCCCAGTATACGTTTCACACGACCGCACAAGCAGACAGCTGAAATATCCCGATCAACGATCTCAAAGCTGGTGAAGGCGTACCGACACCTTTTTCTGCATTACTGACGAAACCTCCACCGCCTGCGAACACATGATATTTGTCTTCCCTCAACATGGCAGCGAAATCGTACTCTGCACCGTGATCTTGACAGTTGGAATACAGGGAATAATGGAAGCAGTCTTTACCTACCGAGGTACACCATCGACAGAGAGCTATTTCTATACGTACAGTGAGGACTTGGGCTTGTTCGGGAACTCGGATGCGCTTTCCGAAAGATCCGGCCGGATTCATCAGCTTCAGCTAAGTGTGATTCGTTAGATTTATCAAGGTTGGTGATGGTTTACGCGTGTTCTCTGACCTCCTTTATGAACGAATCTGGTATTTTCATCTTCATGGAACCTTCCGCTCACTAACACCCTTTCTGCTCCCCAGGACGGACACATCACGATTCACACCTGTACATGGTCTCATCCCAAGCAGAGTCCCAGGATGATGCACTGAGGACACTTCGACGGCCCAATACTACGTTCTGTGAGACGGGTGAGATGCACTGGTCCGATCGAAGCGAGTGCACGTTCATCACCCTGCCGATTCAAGACTCTCCGCTACAGTCCTACGCAAACATTATGGTTATAAATCGGAAACGTGTAAATGGGATCTTCAACGCAGTCCTGATACCACATGGAAAGAGATAAGGACTCAAATGACAGCTGAAATAAACGGGTGTATGCGGGGGAAACCAGCGTAAAATATAACAGATGATATCGCACTCGGAAAGGGGGGATCAAACTCGCAAGTGACAGTTATCCGTCATTTATGTGATCGCACTTGGAAGCAAGTAATCCCACTCTCCAAATATCTAGCTTTCGAACTGCCCCTTATCGAAGAACACCATTTAAACGTCTACACAGATGAGGAAGGTGAGTATCACTTTGTCAGGGAATCAAGGGAAATTTTCACTTATTGAACACTCGTGTGCGGCAGTATTATGGTGATCCGGAAGCTAGTTAAAAAATCGACATTATTTGTGACATCCATATTCAGATATCGGGAATTGAACCGATAGCTGGTCAACTGCACTGGCCGTTAACCCATATCCGAACGTTTAATGTTTCTAACTCTGATATAGATACCATAACGCTGCGCTATTAACTGCTGAGATGGCTGCCTTGTAGTCGCCGTGCGGTGTTCAAGTCACCATAGCTGAGTGCATATTATCATTACGGACTGTAAGGGATACGGATTTCCTTCGGACCGGTAGCTACGTCATTTATTTTCCTTTGCTTACATATCCCTTGCGGCAAGCTTCGTATGCGCCGTTTTCGGACTTTTCCTACCTTAACCTTTTACTTTCTACCATGCTTTCGTGTCTTTGACCTAGCTTTCTTCTGGCAATATGCGCCTGACTCGTACTCATTTCTGGGTTGAAGACCCATCGCGTGGCAGATCCTTTACACGGACCCTGTTCTCTTCGCTAGGTAAGTGCCAAGTGGAGTCGAAATTGATGGCGACGAAGTCGGAATCGTGATCAGCCGAGTATTCTACTTCCTGGAAGTGTGTTAAAGCTCTAATCCGGAGTGTAGGAACGAACTCTCCCAGAGGTGGGTTTTCCGCTACACAGTAGGCCATCTCTTATTTTTTGCGGTTGGTCGTATGCTCACTGCGTTTCAGACAGGGCCGCCTGATTCTTGACCGAGAGAACCTGTAGTCTCGCCGTGAAATACACTATGAACTACCATGAATCATGTATCTTCATAAAAAATACAAAGTTCCTCAGACGATTCAGAAAGCACAAATTCCACAAGATAACATCTATGGGGTTGCTTGCTAGAATATCCATCGCTATTACCTCTTAGGGTCGTTTCCTTCATTTGCTATCAGTGCAGCAAGAACGCAGAGTCGTCCCTGGAGTCTAATGGTGCGAGATAGGAAGAAGCCGTTCTGGGGCACGATTGTTAGCCTGGTGGTTGGTCCCCCGAATCTCGGTACGTTACTGACGTTATCTGATAGGCCTTGCCAAGCATGAAGCACGGAGATGTCCGTTCGTACTTAGGATAATTTCTGGGGATGATGAAACGGCTCGGCAGGCGCCCCTAATAATAGCACCAATAAGGATATTTCAGGGCTGTTCGGAAAACCTCTTCTTTCATCCGAACTACATTGGCCTTTTCTCAAACCAACTCCTGCCCGTCTTCGTCGGTTGTGTCCGAGCCCTCTGAGAGAAGGTTCCTCCATGCCTACCAATCCTGTTGTGCTTGCGAGAGCACGACTCATCGATGCTGCCATTCAAAGAAAGGTCTGGGGTCGCTTTTTTCATCTGTCCCCACTCCGCTTATTCTGTGCATAGAAACAGGCAATGAATGGTTCCGTCTCCGCTTTAGACGAGGTTCCGGGAGCTCAGATACTTCCGGCATATATCGAGGTGTTTCAACGTCACCTTTCCCCGAACAAAATTCCCTCGAGTCATAGGAACTCAGTAAACAGACCCTCCACTATCATGGCGATGGCATGTTTTCGAGCCATCTGCAGGGGTCTCGACTACTGTCATCATCCAGAATCGGGCCGGGGATTTGCTGATGCGAACAGCGACTTTCTCGGTCTATGGCTGGCGATACGTGCTTGGAGTCTCCACTTCATTGCTGTATGCACTTCCAAGAGTCCCTCAGTCTCAGAATCAATACCGGACTTTGATTTAACGGCTATGAAGACTACGACCGCCATGTGTCTACGATCCCTCGCCGGACACTTGTCCTACTACAAAACCATTACCGCCGATATTGCACTGCATCCTCACCTTGTTGAATTTTGGCAGGAATCGTGCCGTTCCCGCTGCCATGTCGCGGTCCGTAATTTGAGCTCCTTGTTGTATTCTATTATGGTCCTTCAAGAGGCGCTATGGGTTGGGAGGTTCCCGTTAGAAGTGAACCCAGAGGAGACGGCGAGGCTTTCCTTCAACTCAGTTTTGGAAGACTACGTTGATGGTGTTCGGTATAACGATGATGACCTCAACGGTTATTATCTGAATCTCATGCGCCTCATGTGCAAGTCGCCAATTCTGGGATAAGCGATAATACACGAGGAGAGTGTAAGGTTTACGTGCACTCTTATGCGAAAATACGCTGCGACGATCATGCATGTCGTACCTCCCTCATATTCCAAACTTTGGATGCGGCTTTCCGACAGTGTGGATTTCGTACGCGTCAGTCTTCCATACTGCGATCTCCCTGTAGTCCTTGCGATGGTCGATAACCACGTTTTAGAGATACTGTTACGTCTCTGGCCACTTCTCCCGCCTAATGAGGTTTATAGCGTGCAGCCTCTGATTCCCTTGATCATCGATTGCGTTATACTCTACACCTCCTACAGATCAGTCACCCACTGCGTTGCTCGCTCTATCGTTTCCTTGGACAAGAAAGGTATCGTTGTAGATACTAGAGACTATACACCGGACATGGTTCGCGCTTGGAAAGATCTGAAATCGTTGAGTCAGAATAGTAACGTGATCAAGGAGGGGTGCGATAGGCTACCTAACGTCTGCTTTGCAGTGAGTCTTCTTTCTTTAGACATTATTTCTTTCTCATTGCATTCTGTCTAGTGCCGACGCCCATACGCAAGGAATATGCAATCATGTTCCCGGTGTGAAAGTGTTCAGTATTGCTCTATGTCGTGTCAAAAGACCCATTGGAAGTCGGAGTACAAAGATAAATGTATCAAGTGTGAGTACGACATTCTAGGGTCCCAAAACAATTCTAACGAATGGCAATCACATCAGCCAATATTAGTCTCCGGGATAGGAAATACCTCGCTTACATCGCCCAAATCGCAATCATCGAAAACGAAGGGACTCTTTCACCTATCATATCCAACTACATGAACGAATTCTCCATCACAGAGCAGGCTTCATTGGCAATCGAAGTCGACTTTCGTGAAAGCCCAACAACTCCGAAGTTTTCAATAAAGAGGATCGGTGACATAGCTGGAGAGGTGGGGGAGATAAAATCGTGGTTCACTGACAAGTTTCAGGGAGAACGTAATACTTGCGGGATTGTACGGGTTTTGGCTCCTGGGGGCTTTGACCAGTCTCATAAATTTCCGGCCGGATGGACCGAAGCAAGGCTGTCCGTGTAGGACAACGGCTTTCCTGAACGTGTTCATTTTAGAGTGCTAATTCACTATCTATGGAATGCCATATTGGTAAATATAACTATCGTTGAATTTTCCCGGACTCAGGTGGTGTTTTGTCCGTCTTCGTTCCTGTATCGCTAGTAGTTCGTACCGCTATGAGAAGGACGTTTCGAACTGTATGTCACTTTCTCTTACACTTCGTATCCCACCTTGACGTTGGATGTCCATGAACCCAGCATTCTAAGCGTTAGGCAACTACATTTACACGGCGAAAGTTTGGTGAGGTCGACGAAAGGCAGCACGATCGATGGCCTCGGCACATCGATCCGAGAATTGTGATTGTTTGGTAAGACGGCCGCCAAGCATTTCGAACCCTGACCTCCTTCCCTTCTTTCTTACCACAGCCTAGGTGCGTTGTCTATTCCCTTTCGTGTTCCTTCTAGCTTATCACTCTCCCCAGATAGACGAAATTCAAAGTTTCTTGCCTCCATTCTGTGGAAGTCGAGCCCATTAAGAAGCCAAAGTGCGCGACAATTTGCCTATCAACCTTTGGCATCAATCCATACCGCGACTACTGAATGTGTCACATGGACCACCCCCAGTAATACTTTCTGCGGCGTGCAACTGAGAAAAATTCTCTGAATAGGCGCATGAAGGTATCACGGACTGTCGTTCAACGAAATCAGTACGAGTTGAGATAAGCCTGCCTTGGCATTTCTCAGATCGGGCTCGGACAGGCAGGATACCGTAACTCGTCAGGTACATAATGTGTCACTATCATAGGACCATTTCTAACCATCAGCAGGTGACCATTACTCGCCGATTGTTACTCTATACCTTTCCTGATGGCTCAAAACTGCGGCCGTAATCGTCGTCTGATCAGGAAATTTTGGCATTTGTAGTCCTCGTCATCCTTCAAGCTTTATGGCCCATAGACGCATCGGTAGGGATGACACAGAAGTACAAGATGAAGACGTTGGCGTTGGAGGACATCGTATGCAAGCAGAGACGGAGGCGCTTACTGTAATGGTTCAGGGTGCACAGTAGAGGATAACAAAAGGTGTGAATTAGCGAGATACAGATCTCGGTAGACCTATCCCTTTTCTATTAGACTCTTGCTTACTGTCTGGCCTCGAAGATTTCATTCCATCTTCATGGGACTGGATCTCCGCCAGGAAAGCACTTCTGTTAATTCAGAATAGCAGGAATAGCCGAAGGAGATGGTTCATGATTCTGGGTGTACGCAAGTTCTCCCGCAGGTTGGTGGGGAAAAAAAGGGGAATACGGAGAAGGAAGAGACGATTGGGATCTGAATTCGAGAGAGCATAAATATGAGTCGTCCTCCTCGACGCTGACCACAATTTGACATCCTTTACCAAGAGACGCGCTTGCACCCAGCGGAATTAGCTCACGTACAAATCAATGTTCGCCAGTGTGGGGATCACCCCCTATCTTCCGGGAATGTTAAATGTCGTCATCGATGGGGGAATCTATTGACGTGCCAGTCACGCTCGTCTTCCTTCCACGTGGTTCATCCTCAAAGTGGGGGAGCCTAGCTCTCGTTCCCTTCGGTCGACTCTCTCAACGAGGCTTAGTCTAATGATCGACATTCAGTGAAGCCACTCAGATATGATAAGCACGGGCTTGTGGCTTGTATGAGCTTTTTCAGGGACCAAGTTGTGCGCCTCTGTTCCTGGAGGGTGGGGAAGAGTAAAGAGCGGAAAAGACCGACCAAACAGCTGCTGCTATTGTAAACTCCTTCACGACAAGGCTGAAGCTGATTTTCGTGCTTGCAGGTCATCTCACGACCAAGCGGAGACGTACCCTCAGGTCTTCTACCCATTAGATGGGGCGTGCGCTGGGTAGAAGGGAATATTTTCAGGTAAGAAAGGTACTTTCCAATTCTTATTAATACTCATTTATTAATCGATTATTTTCAGTAAAAATTTGACAGTCCCACTTTTTCACAATGCTGTGCTTACAGCCACGACATGGGTGGACTGCGAGAGAAGAATTCGGCGACTACGACGTAGCAATCCCCGAGGTGGATAACGATCCGCCGGAAGATAAGGATGGGACAGATATTGCGCCGTACGGATCATGCATCCTTATTTCGTTTGTCAACCCAATGTTTCCGGCGTCGAACCCAGTTAAGCAAGTCGGTTTACGATGACATACATTGACATCCCCAACAAATCCATAATAAATCATTGTACAAACTCTCTGTAATGGTTCGTCGGCCTGCAAATGTAATCTCCGCATATGTGTTTGCTGATCTTTGTCGTTGGTGAATTCAGATCTGGCGCTACTTCCACAACAAAAATTTACTGTTTTGCGGGATCCCGATTTCGCTTAGTGGTGCTTGTGTGGGGGGTGTTTAGAGTTCGTTTCCTTGTGGCGGTTATATTTATGAGAGGCAATGTCCATCTTTCTTTGTTCCTTGCTCTTGTTACTCGAGAGAAAGTCATGCCTGCCGGACAGATAGTATATTCATTTCACAATATTTATTGCCAGAGTAGACATGCTACGAAGTCTGTCTATCGTGCTTCTGGACGAATGGTCTTGCAGTGTTGATTTCATGTTAAGTTGTTGACCCATGGTTCGATTCCGCGAAGCAGCCTCAGAGTATGCGAAAGCTGTGGCTTGCTCCTTTTCTTCATCTCGGTGGAGCACCAGTTACCATCACTATGCGAAAATTGTTCACTGTATATTGTTTCGTTATGAAGGTGTTAGTGTGTCAAATACTTTCACCCATTTTCTGCAGTTTCACATGAAAATCCCGTACCGGAATCCAGGCACGGAACTGGCGAGGTTATTATTGGCTTTTATATCTGGGACGTACTAGCCTCTTGAGTCTCATGTTTGAGAGTTTATACTGCATTGGGGATTCGAGTACTAAATCCAGAAGGGAAATCCCTTCAAAGACCGAAGGGTTTTCTGTGGCATTTTGGGAACGAACACAGAAAGTGAATTGTATACCAAGTTAGGACAGAGGGACCGAAGGTGTATAAAGATATTGGCACGCAGTTTTACACCGCCTGTTATCATCTTTCAAAGACGAAAGAAGAAACACATACACAGGTAGATCAAATAATCATAATGGAGAAAAAATCAGCGCGGATCACTGCACACCGCAAGTTTCCGTCGTTCGATGCATATCAACATATTTTGAGGTTCGTGAATACAATGAATCTGCAGGGGAACAGCATGTGGTGATGTCCTGATACACGATATATTGAAACCATAACAATGCTACACAGGAACAGTTCATTCACATATCAAGGTTATGTATGGGTATCATGCACACTCTGGTGTATCAATTTTTTAGGTACACATGTAAATCGACAGGACGTCTTTGTACTTACTTGTACTACTGGCAACTCACGTAAATATCATAGGGATGTCGTCACCTGTGTCCTCATCTCCTACCGCGATCGGACCTCCTAGCATACAATTTGTTCCTGTATCTGCGCAGACTATAAAATCGCAAGGAATCAGCCATAATCGTCGACGCCTAAAAACCGCAAAGTGGAAGAGGCTTTTTGTAGAGCTTCTATAACAACTCTACTGAACAGCGACCACAACTTTGGAGTCGCCTACACGAGCAATGGATTTCAGTCTGTGTCGTCGTCCTCTTTCAATGCCTGTGATACTCATTCTATCTCCAATAGTAAAAAATGCTACCAATCACTGGAAGAGAAGGTCGGAAGATACATTGGTACAAGGCGACACACCAGTAAGCAGTTACACCAATGCACAGAGAGACGTGTGTCGCTTATAACTATCTTTCCTAGCCGATTCTGTTCACCTGCGGAGAGACCGGAGAATCAGAATATATCACTCCGGTGCTCAATGAACGGTCCTACGCTGATGGAAACCGTATCATGCTGTTCGATCCCTCCAAAAATCCCTCCGAAGACCTCCATGACAGGTATCTCAAGGAAACCGATATCCCTATTGTTGCACTCTCTTCCTTGATGGAGATCGGCTTGGAGGAATCTAGAGTTGTAGTGCCAAAGCAACGGTCATACACTGGCGCAAAGCCAGTCATACCACAGGCTCTGGCCAACACTCGCTGCTCTGACCTCGGCCTTGATGAAGTCTTGGGGAGGCTCAACAAAATACTCGGGATGGCTTCCAGTATTGAAGCCCACTGCGAAGGGCGTGACGATCTCTTCCAAGTGCTTACTGTCCATCCACGTCATTTCCCCAAGGAAGTAGAACTTTCGGTTCTCGAAGCCTATATCGACGGAGATGTTGATTTTGGAACATCATACGCTTATTTGCGGCCATATTGGCATGACGTCTCCACCATCAAACAAGCATTGCACATCCACCAAGAGGAAGACCACGAGATGCACCAAAACGTGCTAATTGATAAAAGGATTAAGGGAGGGGAAACGCCACCTAGGCGGGTGTGGGATCTATACGCTAATCGGGTGGTGCCGTTTTGGGTCGCCCGCGTATATCCATGGGGGATATCACATGCATGGATGGGCGAGAAGGACTGCTTGGATGTGTGGACACCCATCAACAATTTTGAATGGCCTGTGCCCATACCCAAGGACGCTAACCTTGATCTGGTCCGGATCGAGATGTTGAACCTCGGAGCGGAGTACGTGTGGCTGGATGTTCTATGTTTGAGGCAGCCGGGTGGGCGAAGGGAGGATCTGTGCGTGGATGAGTGGAAGGTGGATGTCTCCACCATCGGTGCCGTGTACCGAGACGTGCCAGTCGCAGGCTACTTCAGCGGACTGGGTCACCCACTGAGTCTTCAGCCAAGCGACTTCGACAGTGATCGCTGTTGGTTCAGGCGGGCATGGACACTACAGGAGATCCCTGAGGACATGATCATCGTTGGGGAGACATTTGATGATGGTACGATGGGAGAAGAGATACGTGTCGAGTTCTGCAACAAACTAGCGTCATTGCAGCAGATGCGGAGGAGTGATTCTGTATTCGACGTCCTATCGCAAATGCAGGGTCGGGTATCAGTGAACCCCGTGGATAAAGTTGCAGGGCTGGCATACCTTCTCTACTCGGATTATATTCCGATATATGATGGGGAGCAGTCAGAAGAGGATGCTTGGACAGCGCTCGTAAATGTCATGCAGCATTGGTCCCAGATGCATTTTCTCTTCTTCTACCCTAAACCTGGAAACGGCCACAAGCGTTGGAGACCTTCATGGACGCAGATAATGACAGAAAGACTTCCATCGAATGGTGGGGTTAGGCGTTCAGACCGCTCGACTGGTGGGTTGAGGGATACAAGTTACATTGACTTGTACTATGGGCCCTGTATCGATTCTTGCTACGTGCGAGGTTTGGCTGACATATCCAGCTCAGGACAGTGTCGTGAGGGAGAGTTGGTCGTCAAAGATAACACGGGGGAAATCCACAGATTGAAAGTCGTCGCTGCACATGCGTTCCCAATACCTGACGGTTGTTATACACTCCTCGGTAGCTGCAGACGTCAAGATCCATTCTGGGTGGTTGGGCGGAAGGGACCTGATGGGTTTCACAAATTATCGGTATTCAGTTTGGCAGATATTAGCGAAAGAGGGAAGCTTCGGGTTGCCGAACACTACGTTGAAATGGTTCTTTGTTGATTGAATAGGTTTTAAAAAGGGATTGCCCAAGCGAGAAGATTCTTACCGGAATGAATAACTCAGATTATGCGGTGTCATATTACTAGCATTGAGCGAAGCCCTACTCGACGTCTCTAAAATGAGTTTTATGGGATTATAAAGGCAAGGTAACTGACCCGAAGCGCGCGATCCTTATTCCAACAATTGATTGAATAGTACAAGTTGTCAAGCGATACCAATCACAACTGGATGCAGAAGTGCATCGAAGAGAATGCGGTCCTGTCCGTTTTGTCCATAAAGACGTAATAAGAGACCTCCCATAGTGTAAAAGTCAGTGAAGAGAGGACTTTGAGGAATGACGAGTTTCACAGATACCTTGATGGAATCACTCCCTGCGCCAAGTGCTATCCATCTCGGCGTGATCACAATCACACGGGAGCAGCTTCCTACGCTGTAAATATAAGTACTAGAATATAAAGAAGACGTTATTCAAATAACAGACGAGGCATACGCTTCTCAGGCTGACCCTTAGATGACCTGAAAATACAGACCCTAGTACCTCAGGTGCCCTTTGGGGGCCCTCTGCGAGAGACAACACGTCACATCAGATCTGTTCTTAATGTCAGATTTCACATATCCGTTTGTAAAGGCGAGACGGCCGAATGAAGTGGACGGGCAAAGAAGCTAACGGCGTCGTAAAGGAAGAATTTGAAACCAATCGGAGTAATCGCGCACGTGGTGGACGCGTTCGTGACTGCCAGTGTGACAGTAACGCGCCGTCCGAGTTTCCCGCCATCAGAAGCAAGAAATTTGTCTCTGAACTTTGCGTGAAATAATTATGATCTGTAAAATCTCCCGTAAAATTCCCATGATATATCCTGCACATTCAATATTCTTGACGTCATTCCCCATATGAAAGGTTATTGCTTCTATAATTTATCTAAATCTCTCCCTTTTGTTGCTCTGTAGGATAACAGCGCGACCTGGGTCAAAGATCATTTCGAACTATGCTCTCATCGTGGGGCACAACAGGAGACCCGTCGGGAGAGTATCTATTTACCACCATATGTACAAAGTTATAACTCGAGTAAACCTGGAACCAGGACACCGGGCGACTCGACCTTTGAATTTACCGCCTTCAAAGCTGGAGACTTGGAAAAAATTCTCTTTTACTCCATACCAGTCGACGATTACAACCCAAATGTCATCACAGTTCTTGAATTCGTCACGAAGGCGTATGGTCAATCAGGTATCAGGGACAGATCAGAAGGATGAGTCGAAAAGTCCGGCGATGAGGAAGGACAACCACGAGAGGAGAAGCCCCGCCGTAACAGAACTTCACAAGAATGTTGAGGCTACTGAACGTCCCATCCAGCCGGATTGTCGAGGCAGATGACTTATCCTTTATTTTTCTCTCAGAGTTGTGCTTACCATTGACATTGGAAGATCCATGAAGACCTGGAAAAAGCTCGTACCTGACAAAGAGATCCTGGGATCAACGTTGACTGAGCTTTGGATACCGCAAACATGGACATGAAGGACGGAAGGTAGTGGACATCATGGAGTTCTAATATCTATGTGTGTGCTTGCAAGCGGAAGGTCCGGAATGGAATCGCTAAGCAGATATATAGATCGAATAGGGAAAATGAGGAGACCTGAAAATTTGCAGAAGGAACTTTTGCTCGCTCATTCACGTAAGCTGTCCTTCTCTATGGACGGTCTCTTTCTGATGTTCTTTCTTATAAAAATATGCCTTTGCCGAGCATAACTTTAGAACGTTAGTCTCGAGTCCGGATGCATCGAATGTCATCCTCGTCGTGTCGGCTCTGGACGGTGGAGGGGCTTCAAGTCTTTGTCAAACGCAAGAAGAAATTGACGCTCATCGCTCCTCAACATTCTCCATCCTCAATCGGTTCGAAAGTGGAGAAACCGTTCTAAGATAATGGCCCGTGCCTATTCGAGCACCTCTGCGATATCGCCTCATGCGCATTGCGTCTTCGAGGACACACGGACATGACACTCCACACGGGAATAAGGAGAAGGTTGAGGGTGTTTTACGATGCTTGGAGGACGTTAAGTGATGGTGGGGCATCGCAAATCAATCGCAGATGTTGCGGGAGCTCTTTGAGGTGGGACGAACCTGGCTGATGTTTGGGGAATATAACAGATTAAAAAATGACAGTTCCCATTAGCAATATCTAAACATGAAAGTACAATCACTTTAGTTCGACCGTCTACTCTTTAAACGCCCATACAGCAATGATTCCCCTCTTTGTCGATGCACTGAGCAACTGGAGAATATCCTGTTCTCTCCTACCACGCGCCAATAGCATCAATATAGCGATGAATGCGGGACTGTACGAGATCATCGGAGAATTTCTCTATCTCAACTGCGACACAGGGAGTCACGTTAAGGTTGGAAAGTCTCCTCTTTGACCCTTCACTCAAATAATCCACCATAATATACCTAATGTCAACGCTTTGCAACACACCGCCCGACAGCCTAGACTCAACCATGTCAATGACGGACGTGGCATCTGCAATGGGTCTGGTACCTCGACTAAGGTTTACCAGACGAGTTATGGATTCCCTGATTTGAAGGGAAAATGTTCGCAGCCTAGGTAATATTGTGGACGGCGACTTCATCCTTTCATAGAAGACCATATTCAGGTCACTGCGACATGTAAACGACTCAAGCGTTGGTATCCTAGAGAGGATAGTCAACAGCTTGTCGACAGAGCCATGCCAAAACAAATCGAGATTTGTCAAAGCACATTTGGAGCGGTGGAGGAAGTCAGCGAGGGGTGACGCGTGCGAAAGATACGCCTCGATATAATTGCATATGAGCGTCAAGGACTTCAGGTTTTGTGCATGCATGGAATGAAGGAAGGATGAAGCATAGGGCAAGAAGAATTCTGCGTGGTCGCCTGCGTGGCTGCGTGGCTGCATGGCTGCGTGGTGCGTGGCTGCATGGTTGATGTCATCAGCGTGGTCTGATCAGCGTGGTTGACAAATCACAGGGGTAGTCAACCTCCCATCAAACATTGCTCGATGGGCTCAGTTCTCTTTCGCCTTCACGTTTGCTAGATTATTTTCTTCTACTGTTGTTGTACGCGCTTAATAACTATTGTGAATCCGTGAAGGGCTACCTTTGCTATCTGTGTGAGATTTCTGACCTCAGTGTATCTTATTCTCTATGCTGGTTGCTTAATCTTTTCTTCATTTCATGCAACTCATCTTTGGAATAGGCGACCTTTAACTCACACTTTTAACGGCAGCTATTAAGTCTATCTCTCTCCTGTTCCGCTTTGCTATGGAAATATGGAAACCGATTCATTTCAGGCACTTCATTTGTTGCAATTACTGTCTAACAGTGGTTACGAAAATATGTTATGAATTTCACCTGTCTTTTTTTATCCTCGACACCCCATAAGCTACTGTTTATCCTAGGAACTACGAAGCTTCATAGACCATGTTTACGCTCCTTGTACGTACTCTTTTCTGATAGACAAAGAGCTAATTATGATATGCACCTCCCAGGATAAATTCAAGCGATATTTACATCGAAGGCTTGATGAAAATTTGCATGGAAATCAAAATGAAGACCTAACAAATGCTGGAGGGCTTTTCCCCACGGATTTTCATCGCACACACGTTCCAGTTTTGGATGCAAGCAGTAAGACACTTTGTGACTCATCGCTTCACAGTAATAGATGTGCTTTCTAGGCAATGTACAATGTTATGTACCAAAACCGGTGAAACGACTGGAGAATCCTTCGCAAAATCCCAAGGCAAGCGAAGTGTCCAAGCAAGAAGTCCAAGCTTCATCAGCCCTCTCGGATGCGAAGGCTGTTTCTGCTCAGCCAGTACGAGATGGTTCTCTGAAAACAAAGAGTGAAGAAGAACGGACATATCTTCAGTTCCATGCTAGCAATGCATCCGCTGCTACCAGTAATTCCAAGCTACCACCCATGGGTAAAAACATGGCACTTGATCTGATGAAGAGTGAGAAACTGCATGAGACGTGGGATGGATGGCCGGATGGTGATTTCGACCTCGATATCGACCATACCACATTTGAAGCTACGAAAAAACTTATGGTTCACTGGTCTATGAAGGTTAACGGAGGGGATAAAATCCATTCTGTGAACGCAGAAACTTGGCAAGCTGGAAAGAGATTGACCCGTCTTTGTCTAGGCCATATGGAGTGCGACAAGGAGACTTGTCGCATAATTATTCGTCCCAAAATAGACAAGCCTTCACGGGAGAAGCAGCTTGCGATTGACTGTCGTTGTGGTGGAAATATGGTTTGGAAGCCGTGTCCTGGTGGTCCTGGTGGCAAGGGTGTTCGCTCTGTCTTGCATGACTGGAGTGGGGGAGTACACTATTCCAATGGTGGATATCATTGCCATCCACGTCTGATGCACGAAATTCATCTGACACCAAAAGCGGAGCTGGAATTCAGGGAACTCGCATCATCGCAGCCTCATCTCAAGGCTCTTGCTCTGATTGTTGGTCATCCTACACTCCAGGGTCCACATGGGAAGTCTGTTGCTGATATAGCCACATCGTTAACGAATGCTGGAAGAGTTCAGTATGAATGCAATAAGATTAGGAAATCGTCAGGGAAAAAGGGAGCTTCTACAGACCAACATTTCCTCGACATCTACTCCGGTTTCAGTCAAGCGCATCCTGATTTCATTATTCGACGAGTGTTCCGAGAGGTTATTGTTATTTCTTTACAGTTGGCCTATATGTCCAGCACAGTGATCAAGGATACAATCATCGGCGAACCTGTCAATGGGATGGTATCTGACGCTGCCCATGGCTGGTGGAGAAAAAGAACATTTCTTCTCATCGTAACCTCAACTTACTCAACGATATTGATGTGCTGGGTTCCTGCTTTATTCTCCTATTCGAATGGTGCTTCCAAGGAGCATTACATGCACCACTTCTATGCATTATTCAAATCGATGGCCAAGCAGGCTGAAAAAACGAACACAGAGCTCACTGATGAGATTTTAGCACAGGTACGCATGGCATCTTGTCTTTACATTGACCTTTTTCTCACAAAACAAATGGAGGTTGTTGATTTCAGCGAAGCCGAGCGTTCTGGGTACATTCTTGCCTTTGCCAAGTTCCGCTGCAAACAAGGTGACTCCCGCACTCAAGACCAGCTCCATGCAGATGGTGTGAAGCTTCTGAAGGGATGTGAACAGCATTTTCGCAATGCAGTTACTCGTATCAAACGGATCAGCTCCATCATTCCTGTCGAGGATGAAAAGAAATTCAAGAAACTGGCATTGAAACTCTGCTCTGTTCTGAATCAAGAGGGATTTGAAGCGATCGCACACCGCATTGTTAAGAAGTGGCCACGCACATCAACATGGCTTGCATGGTGGACAAGGGAGTCACATGCCTCTATGATCTTCAAGTCGCAGCAGATTATGGATGTGGAGGTTTGGGATTCCATTCCAGGAAGTACAAATGCAGAGGAAGCGATGCATTGGAAACTCTACTCGGGTGCTGGCCGCAATCATGATGTGATTGAAGGCTTTGAGGGTCTGTTGTCCATGGCTGATTACTATGAACGATTGAATGATGCAGCTTTGAGTGAGTCTTTAAACCACTTCTCTCCTTTTTGTGCTCAGATTCGTAAATTCCAGTTGGTTCTCCAACCCGCTATGGACATGCGGAACTGTGGAAACTTTATGCAGAGACAATTGGGTGCACTAAGCCATCTCGTGCACCCCAGCCGATTGTCTCCCATCGCAAGAAAAATGACGGCCGCTCTCCAGATACATGACAACAACTTCATCGTGCAAATTCGAAAAAATCTCATGTTCAGTTTGAGGACAATCTCAAACATCTCGCGCCTCAGAAATTGCTTCCTCCACAGCCAGGATATCCCTGGTCGAACAATTCTTGTTGGCTTGACTCATCATTAATGGCTCTTTCTGCAGTGCTTGCTCCACATTGGCCACTGTTTTCCTCCATATTTCAATGGTCCAATGAGTCCAATCCACCTCTCCTGCACAGCCTGCACTTGGTTTTAGATAGTCTGCGAGCATTGGCTTCACCAAGTGACGCTTCTCTGAACCAATCAACACTACTAGCCAAACATGACCATTTCCGCACGATCCTCTGGAAAAACAACATTCTGTATGGAGACATTCATGACCCACAACCGACAATGGTATGTTTTCTTTTATTTTGAATGATTTGAATGATATTGATGGCATCTACAGTCATGGCTGAGCAATGTTGTGTCTCGTCAGTTCATCGGGAGTGACATTACTATCCAGTTGCTATTTTGTGGGCTGTACATCACAGTTCGAACATGCTGAGGGAGTCAAGACCGGTCTCAACATAACCTACAGTCCACATTTTCTCATGTCCATGTCCGACGTCCTCGCAAGGCAACTCTCTTCCATCCGCCAGCATCTGTAGAGGAAGCCACACACTTCGGTGGCTGTATTGAAGCATGGTTTCGAGAGTTGACACAGGTTAATCAGGCAGGACACGATCAGGATGCATGCTGGCACAATAAGGATGGAGTGTCCTCTTGTTCCGGCAAGCCACAACTCTTGGAATTCTATGTATCCCTTCCTATCATTCTGACAATCTCTGTCGATGATCGGGACTCCAAACAATGGGACTTTCCAGCATCTTTCACGCCTACATCTTTAAAAGATGATCACGATTCAGGGATTATATACGATATCGTGGCTCGGATCTTTCTTGTTAACGGCAACCATTTTCAGACACGCTATGTAACTCCGACTCTGGATGGCAAAGATTGTGCTATCTATGTCTACGATGGGATGAAGAACAAAGGCTATGCTACTCATGAGCAAAAGGCTACATTGACGACACATATGACAGGAGGAGAGGTCATTATTAGACCTGAAAAGTCATCTCGCACTCAGGCAGTCATTTATCAACTTCGTGGAGGTTGTATTGCACAGAAGGCTTTCCTCGAGGCACAACTGGGTATTGCTGAAAGAGTACATGGGTTATCCTTCGACTCTCATGACATCAGCATTATTCCTGATATCGCATTTACAAGACACAGTTATTGGGAACTCACCAACGAACAAATCTGGTGGCAGTCTACAGATTTCCAGAAGATTCGGGAGTATTCATCATCCCAGATTCCCGATGAGAGTGATCATACACTTTCAGATATGCCAGAACAATCGAAACAGTCAAGAAAGCGATCTGCTATTAGTGAATATCATTCCGAGAGTCCTGAAGCAGAGATGCAATCATCAAAGGCTCGGCGCATTATACTCTCTAGTTCATCCCTGTCCGAAAAATCATCATCAGGATCAGGGGAACCAGATATGATTTTCCGATGTCGCTGTGGGACAACAGGAAACTCGGATTATTTCACAACACCTGAGAAAGGTGTCTGTTGCAATATCTGCAGATTCTGGTCACACGTTGCTTGTCAGCATGGCCTCAATGGCATGGCACATCCACCATTCCTGAACTCCCCTAAGGTGAAATTTCAATGCCACAGATGCAGTATTGACATGATCAGAGAGCTCCTGCATGGATATCGAGACTATAGAAAGAGAGAATTGAAGAGACTGTGAGTACAATGCTCCAACTTCTGTTACTGTATCTAAAGTATTGTCTCTAATGCAGGAATTCTGCTCGTTCTCGTGGAGTATCTGTTCAAATGCGCCTACTGTAAGTGCTCTTGAGTAGGTTCATATATATATGTACTCACAAATGTACCAATAATAGTATCGGAAAAGCTGCACTCGCAAGAGATGGGCTTTTCTGGTATGTTGTTTGTCTTCTAGATGTTGAAGGCAAATTTTGGACTGTAAAGTGGCTACGTTTCAATCGCTTTGCGGAAGGTTCAAAGCTCACTCATGGAGATGTTACTCTGGTTCATGAAAATGACATCATTGATGAGCTGTGGCAGGACCAAAAAGGCCGCTGAGGCATCCGAGTGAGCATTGTATTATGTCTATGCATATATTTATTCAGTAATATTCAGTTAGGGAAGTTCCAGCATGCCTCGGAGGTCAAAGAGCAAAAGGACGAGCTCATGATCACACCAAATTTGCTGCCTTTCATGGCTGAGATTGATGAAGCTCTTTCACCTCACATTGATACTCTTAGACAACTTCTCGAGAACCCAAGTTCAGTACCAGTCGACGATGTCCCGGCAATGGCTTGGCTACTCAAGCAAAAAAAGGATCCCCTTTCCTCCGTTGTTCCTATAACAGGTGGTATCTCTCAAGATGACCAAGCAGCGTTGAATACCTGGTTTGATAACAAGGTTCCGGGAGCAAAACGGCATCGCCTCGACTGGATTGGTTTACTTCCAATGGCTCATTCTCGTACTCTCCTCATGGCTAGTTGCCTCAAAGACACATTCTTATCCAAGTACTGCAAAAATCGGCTGAATCTCTTAGAGAAGACATGGGAGTACATGGATGAGCATATGGATACCAATTTTACAATCGTCGACATTGACCTTGAAGCACATGAAATATTCGAGTTCCAATTATTCAGCCAGAACGAAGAGGCAGGTGTTGCAGGTAATCAACAATGGGGCCTCGACGTAGGGTGTCATCAGGACAATTGGTATCCTTATTCAACAGATCATGACAATGATTATAGATTTGGAACAGAATCTGAAGTAGAAGTAAGATATTCTTTTGTTATTGACAGCAGTGCGACACTGATATCCGAACTTTAGCCAGGAGCTCACTATGTGTATGAGGATGGGACTACTCATGAGATTCGAATGAAGGAGCCCCGCAAACGGTCTGCTACTAGGGAGCCTAAGGATTACTCCGAGCCAAGGCCACGGCCAATCCTTAAGAAACGTCGCCAGATTTAATAACTTGGTAATAAATTTACATCAGAACTTGATCACAATTAATCTGACTCACTTTTAGTTATCTTGTTCGATTCAAAGTGTTTCCGTGGTCAAAATATAGCTGCTATGTACTTATATTATCCAAATTCTTCGAAATTTGGCCAATATCACAGTGTTTTACATGGATTACGCAGCTTTGACAGCATGCTTGAACAAGAGAATAATTTTGGGGCTATCTTAAGAGTATAAAGAAGCCTGAAAACCTGTTAGATAAGGAAATGGAAGCAATGTACACGATGTGGGGTTGCATTTGACTGAGCCAAGACTTAACAAGAATGGCTGCTATATTTGGTAACAGTCAATCACAGGCAAAAAGACGGATTGTCGCACAATTAAGTCATTATTATAACCTTTCACCAATGGATTAATGTCTTAATATCAGCAAGGAACCATGCGTGGTGCCTGCGTGGTGCCTGCGTGGTCCGCATGGCTGCGTGGTTAATCCGCGTGGCTGTGCATGGTGAGCCTGCATGGTGTGGCTGCGTGGCTGCGTGGTCGCATGGCTGTGTGGTCGGCCTGCATGGTCCAAGGTATTTCTGTACATGACGAAGAGCTGTTCTGGTGGGAATTAAGTTATCGATTTGGTCATTATTGGAGGAATCAAGGAGGAATTGACACGAAGTCGGCATTGAATTGATGGTCATAGTGTTGCGACATCTTTGGATGACGACTTCAAGCCCGAAACATGAGAGAGTAAGTAATTTCTGGTGTTTATCATTCTCAAGATCATAGATACATGCATGTAAGATACAATAGTGTCTACATATCATGGGATGAAAGTGAGACCGAAGGTCTGATTACTGTAATAGGCTAAAATTGAGCTCTGAAGTAATTTCTAATCAGGGTATGTTTTCTGGAGACCGTTCGCAAAAGAAAGAAAAATAAACATGAGAATATCTTTACGAAGGCTTTCTGGGCATCATGCAGTATATATACAAAAATAAGTTGAGTTCAACTCAGGTTTCACTAATGACTTGCGTGGCTGCGTGGCCACGCACCACGCTAGCGTGGTACCACGCAGGTGACCACGCGGAATTTCTAGTGCCCTGAAGCATATACTAATTCCAGACGATGCAGGTGCGGCATCGGAATAGAACTGTAATTAACGCGAGTTGCATCATTGACTCGACTTGCAGACGAACGATGTACTGTTCGGATAGCAAGATCAAGGAGAGTCGGGCAGCAAGAAATGACTGGGTTGAACTCAGGGCCGCTCTCTATGGTAGCGTGCAGTTTTTGGAGAATCTGAAAACGCGATGGTAGGATAACAGCCAAATCGTCCCAGATAGGAGTGGGCACTATGAGATCTAAGCATTGAACTCGGCTGGATTCTGCGATAAGCAGTGAGAAAAATGTTCTCCAGGTCGGAGGGATCGTATTTTGGGGTGTTCGGATGGGGAAGCGGATGTGTACGGAGAGTGGAATGTCTCTCGAGCGAGTGAGAATACAGCCAAGACTTTGGATAACGTCGTTGGTGAGGACTACGCTGCGTATGCCATTGTAATGGCTGTCATCAATCTCCTCTCCATTGAAAATGGCAGCTAGGTCCACGGGCCTTATAATCTGCTCGCATCGCGATCGGAGGAATCGGTAGCAGGATCAGGCGGATATGCAAATGTAGCGTGGATAGCCGACCAGAAAGACGTGTTAGAGAGGGTTGCACTTCTCCAAGTGCTGTTAACTTGCCCGATAACCCAAAGACCGTCAGAATGATCAAAGGATTGGACAGGGGTTTCGCGATCAGATAGATAGTGTTGAAAGACTTTCTGAAGGAGCTCCGATGGAAGACGGGACGATGGGTCCATAATGTGTAGATCTCTGGAGTATAATAAATGAGTACACATACAAGTCCCGTATCTGGGCCTACTCACATGTCGGTAAGGTGCAAGAGGGCGAGGCGGTTGCGTGTTGGTATATCGATGATGGAGGATCGATATCAAGTGTGGCTGAAGTTTCGGACCGGAAACCACAATAAGGTTTACGTCAGCACCAATAGAGGGATCCACAGCTCATGTCGTCTAGTTTCCCGGTATTGTACGCGCTGGCACAAAGTTCTCCGTGACAAACGATGTTGCCGCATCTTTCAGCCTCCAGCGCCGGGATGATGCTCGTTTCCTACAGATCTCAGAGTGAGCGTTATGCAAGAATCGGCCTCATTCGAGAGATAAGATATTCATGTACCTCTGAAACGCATTCAACAAACTCTCCAATACCCATTCGTAGTTACACAGCGAGGATCGATGGTCACCGGTCATTGGTGATTTTACTCTCTCTTCTCCAAAGTTTGTCCGAAGCTCTGGTGGAGAATATGTTGTGAATAAAGGGATCTGTGAATCTTTTATTGAAGGGGTAATTCTTGGGCGAATGTTTGAAGACGTCCCAATTTACCAAAAACGGGCGTTGACTCTTGAGTACCTGAGTGTTGGTGTCAGAAGAATAGCAACGCACGTAGCGGACGCGTTCGTGACTGTGACAGTAACATTTTCCTCCGAGCCTTCGCCTTTCACCATCATGGTACGCTCGCTCTTTTCTTCATAAGCCAGGAAATTCTCTGAACTTTGCATGCAGGTATTATGATGCATCTAATAATCACGCAGATGGATCCCGGAAAACCAGCATTCTTGCCGTATTACGCTGTTTTCTGGACTCTAATCCATGGAACATACCACTCCCTTCTTCAAGCTTCGCGCCTCATGCTTCACGACTCTAGGCTTCATATAGAATAATAACGAGACCCTGATAGTCGGTCATCGGTCACCAGCCCTAGTCCTGATCGTGAGCCCGGACTAGAGGATCACAGGCAGGATACCGTTATTCCTCAGGTGCAGAGTTAATTATTCTCATATGGCCGTTTAAAAACCATACGCATGCTTGAAGAAGACATCAAAGTCGAGAACAAGCTTAACGACTATGCAATTCCGGAAGGCGCCAAGATACAAGCGTATGTGCTCCATTCCGACTTCACGGAGGTTCATTGAGGTTATGGAGGTTGCAAAGACGATGGCTGGAGTATTAAGGATGTACAGGCTATGATGCGATAGGTAGGCTGTGCTTTCTCTCTTCAACTCACGCTTACCATCGTTCCTCAAAGGTTCGAAGCTTGCGTTCCGTATTCTTGAATCAAGGGACAAGGTATGCAATGCGACGACTCGACTAGCTTATTTCCAGCAAGCTGCTAATGTTCATCTCAGTGGAGAGTAAATCCAAGCAGAACATGTCGAAGCTCTCGTCCCCCACAGAAACTGATAGATATTGATGGGATAAGGATGAGCGTAGAAGTGTTTGAAATCCGGCAGAAAGGTTGTTCACCAAGTCGCCATCGTAAGTCATCCTCTCTACGATTGACGGTTATCTGATGATTTTTCTTACAGAAGCTCGCCTATATAGATGGAGGCCGAAAATCCAACAAGCACGGTCTCGAATCAATCTCGACTTGTAATTTGACGCGCATACAATCCGATTCAGACGTGATTCCTTGCCTATTTGGCCTCTGAAGAGCCGCGTCTCTATCGATGAGAACTGGTTCACAAACTGATGCAGCTACAATGTACGTGCCTTCTTGTGCTATCAATATTATGCCTGTCTGACTTACTCATCCTTCAATAGATGGTCTTGGTCCATTTTTGACGACAATTCCTTGGAGGTATATCGTGCGTACCGATCTGCAATTCGTAAATCTCTCGACCGGTGGATCATCTGTTACCGGGAGACGCGCCAGCTTCACGGAAGCGTACTGCTCAACCATTCAACAAGTTGAAGGATTGCTGGCGACATATCTCACAGGATTGTACCAGAACGAAGACCGGCTTCCTATAACGCGCCCTAGCTGAAGTCCAGGTTAGTTTGCTGCCCAGTACCTAGTTTGTCGCAGACTGATGAATACGAGTTAGATCCGTATATCTGAGTAACTCAGAGTCGACTGCTTCACTTGTTGAACTCAAGGCTCTGTCGATGCATATGCACGAGCGCTCTAGAGGTAAGTGTTGTTAGCTGTACTATTCCGCGGAGCTAATATTTATTTACAAACTAGACTTGACTTTGCCTGGGTTAGGGTTAGTTCACCGTCAAGGCAGACGAGTGATTTTCTTCGAAGGCTCTCAAGCTCTTGGCGAGAGCGAATCATCGCCCTTCTTTCAATGAATCCAACTATCTTCACTTTGTTTACTGGTCCACGGTATGTGTCATCATATTTCTCCCTTTGTCGCGATTTAAGGATGCCTTGTACACCCCCGATGAATTCATACAACTATTCGTCTCTGATCACGCTTGTAGTAAGTTGTCATTGGGTGTGGAAAGGTATCAAATTTGCTTCAATCGCGAATGTAGCTTCCAAGTCCATAATACGACCTCCGACTCGCTAGCATCCATCGACGAAAGTCCACCGGCTTGAGCATTAACCGACATCACGACTCATGTTGTTCATGGGTAAACTTTTTTGTTCCCCGGTTTTCACCCTATCAGAATGAATAGTAGCATGGTGCTTTCTTGATGTCGTCAGCATTCCTTACCACGCTTCGTGACTCGTCATGGGAATCGAATGATGCGACGCATTATCCGTACAAATGACATGCCCTCATTGGTTACAACCAACAGCTTACCCTCGCAGCACACTAATGTCGAACCTCAAGGCTCTCTTCCAGCCCCTTCAACTTGGACCTATCACCCTCAAGAACAGGATTTTCATGTCCGCAATGACACGTAACGGTTCCGTGCCCACGAACGTTCCGAACGGGATCAACGTCGAATACTACCAACAGCGCGCCGCGGGAGGTGCTGGTTTAATTGTTATGGAAAGTATTCTCATTGTGCAACAAGGGTACGCATTTCTCTCGCATTCTTCGTTGCTAGGTCTAATATCAACAGCTAGCTCGCAATGGCAGAACGCTCCTGGTATTTGGTCGGAAGAGCAGGTCAGGGGATGGAAATAGTCCACTGATGCTGTACACAAGGAGGGAGGTGCGATATTTGCCCAGGTATGTCTTGATTCTTCTCTTCCAAGTCGGATTCCGACATGGTCTACTTTTTAGCTATGGCATTGTTAGTATCATATCATTATGCTGTAGGAAATACATCTTCACAAATCTTTAGTTGGACGCCTAAGCCACCCTAATGCACCCAAGCAAATTGCCTCCGGACAGCCTGTTTATGCTCCTTCAGCAATCGTTGCTCGAGGAGGTCAGTTCCGCTTCCTCGCTGGTCAACCTGGCTATATCACACCTACCGCTATCGCCGATCCCCACACTCTTCTTTCGCAGTGAAAACAGGCTGCCGTGAACGCGAAAAAAGCCGGCTTCGACGGTGTAGAGATCCACGGCACGTACGGGTACTTAATCCACCAATTCCTCGATAGCACTTCGAATAAGCGGACAGATGAGTAGGGTGGGAGCGTCCAGAATAGAGCCTGGTTCGCTTTGGAGGTTGTCAAGATCGCGGCAGATATCTGGGGAGCAGATAGGGTCGGTATCAAGCTGAACCCTGTGGCGGGGTATAATGATGTCGGGTATGGTCATGATTTCAAGTGTCAAGAAGTTTATACCTTGGCCGATCAGTGGAATAGAATGCCGCTTCAAGAAACCTTGGATACATTCAGGTACCTTATATCAGAACTGGACAACCTCGGAATCGCCTACGTGGCGCTCGTGAGGTATGCAGAGTCTTTGGATCCTGTTATTGATGGGGCTCGGCGCAGAACGAAGCATGATGTCCTCAGCAGGTATGCCCCATTGGTGAAGAATCCCGCTACAAGGGTGTTTGCGAATGCGTCCTTCATGGGCAAGGAAGCCTCGCGGTATGTCGAGGATGGTGAGGTGGATGGTGTGTTCTTCGGTATTCTGTGGGTGGCGAATCCGGATTTCATGAAGAGGTTGGAGAAGGGCGAGAGCCTAGAAGAAAATAATAATTTTATGACGCTCACTGGATATGGCGGGCTAGAGTCTGATGAGAGACAAGGATATGTCAATTATCCCGCAGCGATGTTTTGAATATCCTTAGTTTTCGATGATTGTACTTCTGACGCTGAAAGCTGCATCGAGGATAACAACTATTGGGAAAGCGTAGCGCAGTGTATGTATTTCATCTCTTTTGTACTAACTCCGATCCTTCTGTTCGACACATGGCCTTAACATTGACTTAACCAGTACGAGGTTTTGACCCCGGTACATTCGTCATCACGTGCTGTTGAAATATTTCACCGGAAATTCAAATTCATCGGTTTTGACGTTGATAACCACCACAAACGAAAGGCGACGCTGACTTTGGTGAGCATAATGTCTAGTTATTCGTTGAGAAATTGTCATTGAGACCATTTACAGCACAGATCTAGTCGTTCTCTGATCCGTATTTATTCGGACACCTGGCGAATCAACGGAGAATGGTAAGCACCTGTTATAGTCAATCTCTGCTTCTTATCTCAAGGGCATCTTCCAGGATACCACCTGCGCCAAATGTCAATTCGACGCCATACACCCTTACTTTCCTTCAGTAAATCCAACTGAACTCTTACGATCCGGATTCTCATCTTTCGACATCTCTCAAGCTTCGATCACAAATGATATTACCCGTCTTGAGCACGAGCTACGACACATTGAGCCTCTCTTTTTTAAAATCTGAGATCGGCGCGACAGGCTCCTCCAGGACGTTGGCTGTTGTAAGGCCCTCCTCGCTCCAATACGGCGTTTGCCTCGAGAAACATTGCTCCAGATATTCGAACTCCTCTCTTCTCAAAGCACTGACGTGTGCGATGGCCCATGGGTCCTCGGGCATGTTTGTTCAACCTGGCGAATGATTTCTTGTTCATGTCCTTCCTTATGGACCAAAATTCCCATCTCGTCGCCATATGGCAGTGATACCCTACTCGATGAATACGCCTCACTTTCCGGGGATCTTTCCATAAAGTTGGCTGTGGACTGGGATTCAAGATACGGCCTAGATGGTCTACATGCACTGGTACCGCACTCGCAGCGCTGGTCAAGTTTGGACCTCAATATCAGCCCTGAAGCTTTGTCCGAACTGTTGTCCTCAATCTCACTACCATTGATCCGTTTATCAACGGTAAACATCGCTGTCAGTGGTGAATTTGAACCACCACACCACCATCGCATGGCTGATGACAATCCCTTCTCTTCATCTCCCATTACCGAAGCGACTCTCCATCGTATTCCTTATTCGTATATGCCTATAAACGTGCGCATGCTTCAGCGATTCCGCATATGTTCCTACGACCCTGCAGAGATACATTCCATATTCCGTAATTCGCAGCATCTTATCGAAATCGTCATTACAACATGTCCACCCCCACGTTTCCTCAACGTCGAACCATTGTTGCCAATCACTTACCCATCCATGGTCCACACATCTCTTCGACAACTGTCTTTTGTCCTTACATGGGAAAATGCGCATCGGATCACTAAGATCCCGGTGACCTTGGACTTTATCACCCTGCCAGCACTCAACGAGTTTCAAATTCTCGTGTCGCAAACACAGCCATTACCTGGTATCCTCCCGGGAACCTTGGAGCCTATCGAATACTCGCGTATCATCAACCTCGTCCATCGCTCTGGATGTGATTTGACCGATCTCACCTTCTCGATACCTGTACCTGTCAACAGCTTCCTTCTCCCTATGCTGAGGCAATCTCCTGCTCTCGAAAGGCTCGACATATTCGTCGACGCTGACACAGCAGGCGATGTCTTTCGAGTGTTGACTCTCGCTGAGGGAAAGGTGCCGAATTTAAAAAAGCTACGTATTGCGGATGCTCCATGTCGAGGGGCGGTGAGTGGCCTTTTACTACAAGGAGACGCGTTTCACGCAATGGTACGGTCAAGACTCAGTGGAGATAGTCATTTGAAAACACTGCAGCTGTCATTAAAAACAACATGGTCGCGTCAAGATTTGCTTATTCCGATTGCACGGGATTCACCGCTCCGTGATTTGGTGAAGATGAAGGAGGAAGGGCTGGATGTCGAGTTTTTGTTCAACTTGGAAGACTGTCTTGTTGAAGGGGAGGCATTTACTCTATTCTTCGGTTCATCCTAAATGTGTTATTGTGTAATTTCAAGGACTCGGACATAAAAATGCTTCAATGCTTGACTGCCCTTTGACCATCGTACATGTCATCATATTCTTAAAAATTCCTCACCATCATATGGAGCGAAGATGTGTAAGATTGAACCGACCCTGATGTGTATCATGCCAAGATAAGGCGTACATATTATTCATTCATCTTGATACCAATCCCTGCTTACGCCATGATGCTGGTCCATAATAGCGGCCTGGTAAGTCTTGTAGTGACTCGCTTATCCTCTTTGATAAGATTAAGGATTCCACGAAGGTCAACTAATCCCCCTTCTCAACGTTCGAGGTGTGTGGTGCCTGAGAGTGTGTACATCTTCTCATGCTGCTAAGATTGCCTGCTTTTACTCATTCTTCAGTAGACGACCTTGCGGCCTGTTTCAACTGATCTGGTATCGACGTCAGATCTGCTCCTGTTGTGTACACCCACCGGCAGTTTGTCAATCCCTCAACGACGTGTCATATTGACGCGTCTTTGCCACAACTCTGAAAGGCTCGCTTAGTGCGCATATGTGCTATCCGACACCTGCTCCCTCCTGCGATTACAAGGACGTTGAAACTGGCAGTGGCTCAAACCTACGATAACACACTGCTCAGCTTTTCAAAATGGCGCTAAAATATCAGCGACCTGCCTTACACTAGATTTACCAGAATGCATAAGTGGCATTCAGTACTGTCATCGCCCTATGCATGCGGGCAGCGCGACCATGAGACGCCTAGTATACACAACTCAGCGATGCTTGCCCCTTGTGCAACTGCTTTACCTCCTGCCCGACCTCTTCTCGACTCTTCGTTGACTTCACGGACTGCAATACCTTGCTCTCTCTTTTTCTCACACAGACGGATGTCTGATGCCAATTAGCATGTTGACCCTGCTGCAGACTGTTACCGTCGTGTTTGACAGAGGAAATAAACCCCATGCAGGTCTCTTCCCCTTCGTTTCGGACTGTCAAAGTACGTTGAATGAGTGGCGGAGCAGGCTTCGTTGTCAGGAGCTTCGACCACCTAAGACTAGGATCAAAGGCCTGCGATGCAGGTTAGGATTCCAACATACCGCCACAGAATGAATATCACCGTGCAATGGTATCACCCTGGATTGGCGGGAAAAGGATAATGCGAATAATCTCAGCGTCCGTAACATATACGAGGCCAGGAACCTACTAGCACTGGCACATAAAACGTTCATTTCCAAGACCTCGGTTAGATCAGAATGCGGGAATCGAACCCACAATTGAAGAGGTCCATACTGGCGCTTAAACCACTTCTGGTCGTATTGCAGTCTTTGAAATATTCCATCCTTCAACTGTTGCCCATCTTTCAGGAAATCCAGTACTCCCAGTGTTTGTACCCTTGCTTACCAAATTTTGCACTGTCTCCGGAAAGAAAAGCATGTTTCCATTGCTATAACAAATCATACACTAAATAGATCGACTTTATGTTCAAGAACGCTGTAAATTTTAGGAATAGTGTCATTGCCTCATGTAACCTTTTCTTCGAGTCGTCGTGGCTTTTGGAGTGTATAGGAAAAGTTTGGTTCGTATACGAAAATGGTGATCGCATGGCGGTATGTCAATAGTTGTTTGGACTTGAGATTAAAAAATAGCAACTCTTCATCAAGGTAGTGACAGAGAATTGAACTCCAAGATACCGCAAATTGCACTACTGAGCTGTGATACCTACACTCTTGATCACTATCGTTTCCAGCCTTAGGGTTATTGGTAGCTAACTCTGTTCGGACATGGTAGAACTCTGATGTCTTTATGACATCGTCAACCGCATCTCCGAAGGACACTGACCCAATGTCTCGATGAAAACAGGACAAGGTGAAGCGATTCACCTATTGTAACTATGCACGATCTAGGGACTAGTAAAAAATCACAGAAGGTTGTTTCAATAGGTCAGACAACGGGATTCACAATAGACATGATGATCGCAGTCTTGCACCTGGCATTCACCCTCCCAAGTGCCCCTTCGATCCCTGTTTCGCTCGAGTACTTTCATGTACCTTCAATGGGCTTGACACAAAAAGAATCACCATTTAATTCAAGGCATGCACCGTTGTGTAAAAGGACTTCTCATATTAATGTTAATCCCATCCCAAAACGCCAAAATCTTGCTTTCTTCGACTTATTTCGAATACGGGGGATTGAACCAGGGTAACTGGTAAAGTCATATGGCGATTACACTATATCCAAGCTATGTAATTCTATTGAACATAATAAGCCACGGCGGCACACGAAACTGTATTGAAAGGGTTAGCTAGAGAACTAACAACAGGCAGCATACCTACAAGAAACGCTATCCAAGAACCAATCTTCCATGACGCTCCCTCAAAAACATTTCGCTCATCAGTAGCGGTAAAGCCTTAAGTGAACTTTCTGTCAGTCATTAGTCGTCGTCCGTATACCCTGAAGCATGGAGTGCACAACCAAGGTCACTCAGTGAAAGCCCACGGGCTGTCTTCTCAAAAATTTACTCGACTGTCTGAGAGTTTCTCAATGTCAGTATCAAGGTCGGTAATTTGAAAAACGCTGCCACGTACAATTCTCCCGAAGAGAAAGCTGCCTCCAAGCGAAGACCTTGAATCTAAGAGAAAAATAATGTTTGTACGGCTCGGCAAAGGAATCAGTGAGCAGAGGTACAAGAGGGAGGGACACCGAGTAATGTAGAAGGAGAGTATCTTCAGCAACATCCGGTCTCGTCATTTTCCGTCTCTGCAGAGCAGACGTCCTCTATATCTGAATTTGTTCATTCCACGCTTCTCGAGGCGTATGGTAATCAATCCAGAGATATGTCCTCTCCCGCGAAAGAGATAACAGGTTGGTTCTGGTGCATGGTCTTTGTTGAACAAGATGAGCTGTAGGCTGGGATCCGATTCCCAACATCCTTATCGAGCCAGACTGGTGTACGATGCTCGGATCACTCATGGACACTGGCAGTAAATGCCGGGTTATCGGTCTACCGGGGTTCGATTCCCTGTATCTGAATCTTCTTCGTGTTTCAGCGTTAATATCCTTTTATTCTACGGGCCGTCGCTTTCCGTACCGATGCTACTACTCAATGCATACCAAAAACAGCATTGGAATCATAAGTTTTCACGGTGCTTATAAAGATCTACTACATCTATCGTCATTCTTTCCGCACACAAAGAATGCTCAGCGACTCCAGAATATATATATTTTTGACAAATGCCATTCTCTCGTCAAGCTTAAGGTTCAAATGCCCATATCCGAAATTTGCCAGTGGGTCATGCTATACATTTTTGGCTGTGTTAATTTCCGAATCAACGCAGAACCGGGGATACTTATGAAGTTTTCGAGCGCAACGAAACGCAAGGGATATACACAGCGATGGAGGTACTTTCAGGAGATCAGGTATCGATAGACGCGGCAAGGTTCTTAGCAGCGGGTTGGGAATGAGTATGGCCGTCGATGGCCCTTGCGCTCACTATCCCTTGTACCCTTCAACTGCCATGTTTCGCTCGATCATATAAAATAATCACAAAGTATTCGATTTACCTTTGATGCGAAGTCTAGACCAACAACGCCAAAAAATGGTAAGCACGAAGCTGATTTCAGATATGGGGAATTGAACCAGGGGTAAGCTGTGCGGCGATTACACTATATCCGAGTGTAGACGGCAGGACAATGTTGAGTTTTCAGTAGACTGGGCTTCGATTTGATGTATCTCGATCATAAATGGAGACCTTCGGGCTTTGGTTCCATTCATCGCTCACCTCAGGCACTAATTGATACTGATTTTTTGAACATACCTTCAGCTTCGTTGATTCGTGGTGGTTTTTCGTCATTGCACATAAAGCACGCTCAGTGACTGTAGAATAAATGCGGGATGTGAGAGACGTCGACATCAATATCGTCTGTGGGCAGCCTCGCGTCATCCTCCGACGTCATACCCATCCCTCGTTGTATTTGACCTAGCCATCTGCCACGTTATCCAGCCAATGGCGCGCCCGAAATGCCCACAGGTTAAGAAGGAGATAGGGTCGAATGAAACGGCCATATAATCCGCGCGGCACAGTGCTTCGGAAGCGGCTTGACGTGTCGACGTCATTGGGATATTACAAGGAGTGACGGTTGGTGACGTCTGAGAGCGATAGAATGATCCGGGTGGCGGAACTCATACCGCGCCTATTAAGGGAGAAAAATGGGGACAATGGATGTGGGATGACGTGGATGTTTATGGCAGAGGTGAATGAAGCCGAGCACATATACTGGCGGACAGTATAACAGTGAACAAAGCTAGTAAACATATGCGGGCCCCCGGCACCCCTGCATCAGAACGACAGTGTATGCATCCTCCCGTCATCTACGGTTCCTCCCCTCGAGGGGCATTGCCATAGAAAATGGAAATGGGACGACAGTCGATACAATCCTAAATCGGGATTGTCAGCTTGAGGAACGATTAAAATACACTGGCGACTCACCTGTGGCATGCGAAACCAGAGTGAACGTGGTAAGCACCACCAGTGACTCTATCTTCTTGTCATATGCCTGCATGAATCATTATCGAGCGCGTTGGCCCTAGAGTGCTGACATTAACGATATCCGTACATCGTATGGGAAACTGTTGCCCGAGCGATTCAATCACCCTCGTCATTTTCCCCATCTCTCGTTATCATTGAACTCGCCGGCGCATACGGCGAGCCCCGGATCCACACGCAACACTATTCGCTGACAGAGTCAGAGGAGATTTAGTCTGGCGGAACGACCAACAGACATGGTCCTGTTCTTCCGCAGCGGATAATGTCACTGGGAGATCCAGGAAACCAAGCCACCAGCGCATTTGAGAGATACACGAAGGACACAGGTCCATGGAATTCACGGCATGGCAGGAGAAGAGGGTAATGAAAAAGGGATGAAGCGTATGTCTATAGCAGAGGCGAATGCAGCCGTGCGCATACACAGAGCGATGTCGTCAGTAATGAGGGGGAATCTATGCAGAGTCGCTCAGAGGCACCTTCCAGATCGTGCACTAATCAGCCAATCTGGGAATAGAGGACGACCACTGGTCGTTTTGCACGAGTTGAGGTTGTTACTGATACGTGTTCTGGAGACTGGAGAAGTTTGGGGCTGAGCGTAGCCAAGGAAAGCGTGATAGTACGTACGATAAATCGGTTTGAAGAGTCGCCACCCCACATCAAAATGATGATTCTTTCATCCACGCGCACGGTTCCTCCTCTTTAAGGGCTTCACCATAGCAAAACGGAAAAGATGAAGTGACTGAGGTCAAGGGAATCCTCAATCGGAATCTTCAGCGTGAGGACATATCCCATGAGACTCTGTTGACTCGTCCGTTACGAAGATATGCTCATCGTTTCGTCAAAGGCACCTGTAAATATACCTCGACGAGTGACTTTCTGCTGCTGAATGTAGTGGCACACGAAGCTGGATTGGACGCACCAACTGCAAACCCACAACGACACTATCTCCCCATCACGTCTTACGTCTTCCTGAAAAACGGGCAGCGTACAGAACTGTTACTCTACTGTGATGCTCCCTTTTTTGGTCATGGGTATCGAAACTAAGTTTCCGTTGATATGTCCGTTCCGTGAGAGCGAGGAGACCTGGGCTGTTTGGACAGAACAGTCTGAGAGTTAGGCTCAAGCCCGGCAATTTAAAACAACCCGCCACAAGAAAGGGAGCCCTTCATTCGTACAGGAACCTCGTGCAGTACCGTTTGGCTGAATCAGGGATGTGAGTATAAAAAGCAATAGCAAATGTACGAGGGAAACCTTGAGGAAGGAACGGTGGTTGTGACTGGCAATGGTGGCACAGGGTGATCATCTTCGGCAATTTCCGGATCCTTCTTTTTCCATATCTGCCGGTCAAAGGTCCTCTCTGTATTGGAATTCCTTGCAATCTGCTCCCACCATTCTCGCGCTTCTCAGTTTCAACTCAGCTCAGAGAGGCCCATTCCGCCTGGACGTGAGCGTAGACCTAGCCCCACGCACAAAATACCCAGTTCGGGGTTAAGTACTTAGTACCTATCGAAGTTTGGCAGCTGACCCAACTCTGACCTTCTATCAGTCACCGGGCTGTGGAAAAATCCTCCGAAGATGCTACAAAGCGTTCTCGTGAGGAGTCTTCTTTCTTCCCATCCATGATGTCCACTGATAGCGATATCACGGTGAGACCAACATCTACCACTCATACTGTCGAACCGAGGTTCATTATTGCCATCCATGGGACAAAGCGTGTCTTTCTTCGATGGTCCGATGTAGTTAAATGTGATGTGAAGGAAGGAAGGAAGGAAGGAAGTTTTATTACCCGAGTATCTCGATATCCATGACCATATGAATTCTGAAATTAAGGAGGATTTGATCGCTACATTAGTTCACCACTTTCCGTGGAGACTTCCCAGATTTCCGGAAGACATCGTCATCCAAACTAGTGATCTGGACATTTGCCGTGGATGGTTCATCGATATTCCAAGGGAGTTGTGGGGTGAGATTGGTCCACGGATAAGCTGCATCAGGGGTCAGGACAAGTGCAAGTCACTTCTCGTTATTACTGTTCCTCACGGGCTGAAACCATATCAGTCTCTAGGGAATATAAGGAATATACTGGTTAGCATCTCTGCATCAACTGTATCTATTGCTAGTGATTCTGATGCATACACAATTCAATACTGTTGTATTTGTAAACTGTCTACTGATTCAAGAGCAATCACCAATACAGCTCCAGCGCTGAGGCAACACGAAACGGTTGGCGCTCATGAACTTAAACAAATGATATATTGTTAATAATTTGGTGCTTGTTGTGAGACGACAAGGGTTGCGCGTACGATAGAAATTTCCAGTGCTATAGGTAATAGAAGGGTACATGCGATGGAGACTAAAGAAATTTCATGCTCAGCGTCTGTAAGAAACGAATGAGCTCGATCCGATGTAACAAAGCAGTGTAAGAAATACGTACCAAAAACCGGCTTGAAGTTCTTCGGCTTAGCCTGCACCACCGAAGGGTCGCCCCCAGCACCCCTGCATCAGAACAACCGTGTATGCATCCTCCCATCATCCACGTCTCGAAGGCTTTCACCGGAAAAGAGGAAATGATGGAGATCCTAAATCGGAAAAGTGAGCACGAGGAGCGATCAGAAAAAGCACTGATGAATCGCCCGTTACGAATATATGCTCAGTTTCTCTTAAAAGGCACCTGTAAATGTACACCAATGAGCCTGTTGAAGACCATAAGCTACGGCAGCACACGAAACTGTATTGAACACACTCAGTTCCGATGAGCACCACCCGACAACATTATCTCCTCGGTATCTTATGTCTTCCTGAATCGTTATCGAGCGTGTGCGTGATAGAGTGCCGAGGGTAGCTAGCGAGGTGGGTACGAGATATTGAGAACCCACGAGGGCAGAGACCGACAAACGGGCAGCATACAGAACTGATTAAGAGTGCTAGTGATGGTGTACACATAACCGCTGGAGATAATGATGTGGTGGACATGGAGACGTGTTTCGGCAGGGTAGTGTGTTGGTGTGGTGGCATTTTCGGTGCGATGTTGGGCTTATGAGCGTTCCTTCTAACGGCCATAAGCTACGGTACACAAAACAATATTGAAGGACTCACGACAGACCGCAAAGCCCTGTATCTCTCCCGTCCAAACGGCTTATGTCCTCCTGAATCGTCATCGAGCCATTCTCGGTTCGTCGTAGAGATCTCCTTGGCAGTGTTTGAGAGCTAATATCGAAAATGGGCTGGTCAATGCGGCGCCTCAAACGGAATACTAGAAAGAGAAACATCATATGTTGGTCGGATCCTGGAAATGAGCAGCATACCGACAATAACACAATCCTAGAACGATTCTCGCCTTCTGTACATCCGCGGGAAACCTTGAAATTTCAGTCAATGCCGGAAATTGAACATGTACAGACAATGGTGGCTGTGGTTGATTGTCGTTCATATCCTAGAAAGGAACCCGCAGGATGGAGAACACGAATGAGGGGGTCAAGAGCAGGCACGCTGCCTTCAAATATTACGCAGTCTGAAAACTTAGTGACTGTCAGCATCAAGGCCAGCGCTCAAACAAAACCTGCTGCGTACCATTTCCCCAAAGGAAACGACGCCCTCAATCCAAAACCTTGGTTCGCGGGAAGATATCGTGTGGCACAGTGAAGGGAGACGCAACTTTTGAGCATCGATGGAAGAGGTATAGAGGAAACTTGGAGGAAAGGACGACGAGAGTCCTTGTAGTAGTAATGGCGGTGACTGGTAAGAAGGAGAGTATCTTCGGCAATATCCGGGTCGGTCCGATGCACCTCCCTTTTCCGTTCTCCCGTCGACTGAAGGCATCAGTCTAGCGTCATCGATGAACAATGCGGCTCCCATATTTTTCCTCAGTAACAAAGTCGAAGGTAAGCTTTTCTTATGGATGCCTGTGAAATTCAAGCGAAATTTGTACAGAATCACCTAAATGTGACAGATTCCTTCGAATAAGATGGGCTCGTAATGATAGGCGCTCCAGAAGGAAACGTCCGGCCACGAATGGCAGATTTTGCTTCCTTCGCCGTATGCGCTAACGATGTATGTACTCGAAACCAGTTGGACATGGCACAGTGGCTGACCCCAAAGGAGTCACTCAGGGTTCGATTCCCAGTCTAATGATCCTCCGCATTGTTCAAATGGTTTTTGATGTGGCAGTTTCCCAGTATGTAAATGTTCCTAAACATGGTTCTTTTTCAGCGCATTACTGGGAAAAGACGATAAGATTATTGGCGGTTCCGAGCGCCATTGTTGAATATAAAGTGAGGTACAGATTCGCATATACATCGTCGCAGATGTAGCAAAAGGAAAAGTCATCAGAATATCACTATCACCTTATTCTCCTCGATGATCAGGTCTCTATCGGTAGAACATCAACTTCCTCCATTTCAGGCTGCCGTCAACTTCAGCTGTAGAGCACCCAACCAAGTAAATGCGCAGTGAAATAAGTGACCAGTCAAAAGGGCCGGTTTGGGTTTGATTCCCAATCACTGCATAATGCGTAATACGGCTGTTTAATGTTTTTCACACGCTCTCCCGTTCATTGTCGGACTCGAGAAGTATGGTGGTTATCCATGCGGAGCTTTCAGTGTGAAGACCCTGGATCCATAATATAAAACGCAAACTGCCTCGCCTCTAGAGCGAAAAAAGGCATCAAGAGTACACAGTTCGAAATGAGATCAGGCTCACGCAAGCGAAAAATACTACTCTCAAACCATGATTAGGGTCGGTGGGTCCTGATAATCGTTCGGACATAGTTAACTCTCTGCTCACAATCAAAAGTCAGATGGAGGTAGCGATTGTCAGGGCCCGGCTCGGCTCAGCTTTGAAGGCTTGGGCTCGGCTTTGGCGGGCTCAGGCTCTTCAAAATGCAAGCCCAAGCCTTGAGCCCAAGCCCGATAAGGCTCAGGCTCGGCTCAGGCTCAGGCCCGGGCATGGATCTGCAAAAATAAACAATGCAGTCATTGACGGAACAGGTTGTAGAGGCGAAGGAATGAACAAGAATGGGTTCTATGCATTTCCTGAGGCATACATAGTATGAAATACGTGTCTAATATATGCCATGCAAAGCATGAAGACATAAGAAATTGATGCGCTGAAAGAAAACCATGACATACCAAGTTCTGTCAGCCCAACACAAGCTTCCCGAGTGTTCCTAGACTCTCCACTGTTCCAAGGTATCTCTCGCGGTTTTGTTCTGAGTCATATGATGGCAATTTGTGATCACTGTGAGGTTCGTGAGGCTTTGCGACGATTGCGATGATAAATCAACGATGATGACAAGAAGCGGAGAGACTTCGGCAACTTCCATTCTGCCGATTTGAGAATTGCCAAGCCGATCGGACTCCAAAAATTATAGATTTCCATGCGTCAGCTAGGCTTAAAGCCTATCACTTCAAGGTATTGAAAGCCCGGGCTTGAGCCTGCGGCTTGGGCTTTCAGAAATCGAAGCCCAAGCCCGAGCCCTTTGCAAGCCGCCTGCAGGGCCCGGCTTTTTTGGGCTCGGCCCGGCTCGGCTCGGCTCGGCTTGGGGCTTTGGGCCGGGCCACGTCAATCGCTAGATAGGCATCGAACCGCGAATAAGCCGCTGTCCTAATTCCAACAGCTTTGATACCAACTTGGAAGCTGAATCTTGCAGCATATCAAACATGGCACCTCGGTGGAGTCGTGGAGAAAGCCAGACCACCTTGATTCCTATGCACCTACTAGATTGTCATCCCCAGCAGCAAAGGAATGCAGGCTTCTACTGTAGGTGCAGATAACTCACGCCGAAAATAAGAACACTACAGTGGTATAACAGTCCAGCTGCGGTAGCCTTGGGTTCAATTCCCGATCACTGCATTTATCCAATCTTCCTTGGTCTGGAAGCAAAATCATTTTTCACCTAAATCTCCCATTGATTGTCAAGCGTCATTAATTCGAAGTCTGATCATGATATTAAATATGATACGCAGATCATTTCTCCTGAGAATGAAAAGAAGGAGTTAATGATATCTAGGTCGACTAAAAAGACGACTGGTAACAGCTTCCCATCCATTTACGATGCGACATCACAACATAAAAAGCTCATGATAAAGCTATCGTTGAGCTACACAGATGAAAATACTATGCCCATACCATGTGGTTGATCGATCCATTTTGAAAAGGTCGGTTAAATAGCTCACCGACTCGCAAAAACATATGAAGCGTCTATGGTGCGACGACCGCTAAGAGCTGTGCTCACAATTAGAGAAGCCTTCAAGATTTTAGTATTATTCAGCGCACGATTCTAAGGACGAGGGAAACATCATACCAGGCGACGCCTAGGAGACAATACAACGAGTATTAGCGACAGGAAAGGCATAGACCTCCTCAACGAGCTTTGGAATCGTGGCTTGCGGGAGTGGGATATCCCAACCAAGTTCCTCTAGGGAAGAGAAATGACTCGGGTGGTCTGCGGCGCCGAAGAAGTATAAGTATCAACAAGAATAGAGCAATTAGGGCTTACCTCCAAACTGCGTTCCAAATGCAAGGAGTAACAGCATTCCGTCTCTCGGCACGTATCGAGGAGACATAAACCTCTTATTTTACTGATAAAGGCGATTGTGAGTCGCCGTAAGGTTACGCCGACACACCATCCGGGCTATGAGTCTACTTGTTAGTTACCACGAGGACAGATACAGAGAGACGAACCTGAACCGTGCATGCCCGAGCCTTCGACATGAAGAGGTCCAAAAAGAAAGCGGCCATTGAGCGACATCGGGAGACAGATAGCTACCAAAGTCCCGTGGCTCCGTATAATATTAACAGGCATCCAATTCTAGAATCAGAGTGACGAGAGACGCCATCCTACTTTCGAGAATCAGGCGGATAAAGAAACCTGACCCTCCAGTGACACAAACATGGATGAAGTATATGACACAAAGACCGAGGGAAAAGATGAGCGCTGATAGCGGCTAGGCACCAAGTACGAAAAAAAAGAGGTTTGGCTGTGTTTCTGGTCGGTGCCGATGACGTTCCTCTAACTGAATTGACGAGCGATGTGATGGAGGATCTGTTTCGGTGCGAGACAGAACCAATGATGTATGAGAGCAGCTCACGTGAAAGGTTCAAGAGCTGCGTTGGGGGAGTAGAGCAAATAATACGCAAAGCCAAGGGGTACACAAAGTCCATACATTTGAGGTGTCACCGCAAGACGTAACCATCTCGGCAATGGATTCTTATCGTCAATTGAAGCCGACTGTATGCGCATGGACGTAGGCCAATGGGGATGATAGCGGTCAAAGCCAACGGAGACATATACGACGCATTTAGAATATCCTAAATTAGCGGTCTTCATCAATCCAAGCAGCCAGTGTACATGTAAGTACTCACCAGGTCGTACTCAGATTAGCCCGTCTCGATCATCCCGCGTATTCCACAACCAGCGCCCCACGATCATTCGACTGAGACCTCTCGACAGCCCAGTAAATAAGCAGGGTATCGCACGAGGCGTCGTCATAATGGCACGGCTGATCAACGTGGCGGTTGAGAAAAGAAGAGTGATGTGGCTGTGCACGCAGATTAATCGTGAGATCAGATCACCATCGAAGCATCATCCCTTGCAAAATGTGGTTCGACGGTTGCTTCTAGAGTACCGTATATCGCCATCCAATAACTAAAAGCATCAGAAAGCTCACCGGATCACACATCCATCTTAACGTATATCCTACCAGGAGCCTCGCTCATGATTGGAGAAGCCTTCGAGAGTTTAGAATCATCCAGCGCACGATTAGAAGAATGAGGGAAACATCATACCAGGGGACGTCTAAGAGACGATGGAAGGACTTATAACGACAAGAAAGACAGAGATCGCCTTGACGAGCGTTGGAATCATGTGTTGTGATAGTCGGATATCTACAAAAAGCTCCTCTAGGGAAGAGAAATGACTTGCATAAGTCTGCGACGCGTAAGTGGTAGTAGCTTCATCAGGAACAGAGTAGCTAGGCCTAACCTCCAAAGCGCGCGCCAAATGCAAGACGTCACGGCGAGACGTAATCTTCTCATTACGAACATAACGTCTGTGAGCCGCCGAAGGTTACGCCGAATCGCATACATTCGTCGTCTAGATCTACGAGTGTGCCTGTTAATTACTACAAGGTCAGATATGGAGAGACGAACCTGGACCGTGCACCTCTAAGTCTTTGACATGGAGAGGTCCCAAAAGAAAGAACTTCCAAAGTCCTGTGGCTTCGCATACCTGCCATCCACAGTGACCAGAGACACCGTACGTTAGGGCTGCGCACTGTTGCCGTATTGTATGGTTGTCGGTAGCCGTTATACGGAAGATGGACCGATGCTGAGCACATCCTGGTGGGCATCCGTACTATTCTCGAGAATCAGGCGGATAAAGAAGCCTGAGCAAACATGGCATATATGACGCAAAGACCGAGGGAGAAGATGAGAGACGGAAGTCAAAGGACCCGCCCGCGATTATGGAGAGGGACCTGATAGCGGATAGGCACCCAGGATTGAAGGAAAAGAAGGTTTGGGTTGAGCTTCTGGTCAGTGTCAAAGATGGCGGTAACGTTACCCCAAAGGAAACAACAAGCTATGTGATGGAAGTTGCCGTTCTCTATGAGACGGACCGCGCGGAAGAAATGGGGATCGATGAAGTGGATGATATATGAGAGCAGCAAGGTAGAATAGGTGCATGGAGAGGCGGGTCAGAGGTAGGAATGAGGCATGACTGGGTCGTGTAACCACGCCGAGAATTAACGCACGCATAGAACTAAAAATACCCCTCGTGCCCCAATCTCATCTCCGGATGATGAACTTGGGACGGCAAGCTCCAGACGTACATCCAATCAGCAACAGGGAAACCTGACTGTATGCGCGTGAATGCAGGCCAAAGCGGGGGATAGTGCCAAGTCGTCATGGACATAGACACGAGGTCTTTAGAGTGACCCAAATAAGCGGTACGCATCGATCCGAGCAGATAGTTCACTCACCAGATCTCGCTTAGATCGACCTGTATCCATCGTCTGTCCTAGCGAATACCGTATCCCACTATCCAGTAGCATCGCTCTTAACGGCGCGGGTAATCGAGATGGTGGTTGAGAAAAGAAGGATGCTGTGGCTGTGCGTGCAGATCAATGATTGGATCAGGCAAGGATCAGGACACTGGCAGGCACCATCTTCGTAAAATGAGGTTCGGCAGTTACACTCACGGCTCCTATAAAACATTCATCTGGTGAGTCAAACTATCCGTGGAGAATATGAAATCTACGCCTTTGACCAATGTCACCTTCTCTGCCCACTCACAGAAAACGAAACTTATTCTCAGAATTTGAGTCGTCTCGAATGTATTTCGGCCAAAAATATAGGGTAGATAACTTCTTGCTGAAAGGGAATAATCTTTGTAGAAGTAGCGATGACCTGCACCTGCTCAATAATTCGATGAAAAAAGAACAGGAAGAGTTTCCGAGGCCAGCATCTGGGAATCGAACCCGTAATGAGATAGAACCATGCTAGCATTTATGCTATATCTGATTACATCATAAGCTACAGCTTCCTCGACAAGCCGGTTCCATCCTTTTGTATTAGAAGGACCAATTCACCTGCATGCCAAATCCGCAACGCCTATCAAAAATTCTAGCCAACAGCGACAAAAATATATCACGTGGGTTCAGCAGAACATCGTCCAACTCCTAAACAGACGCTCGGATATGTCAGAATTTCGTGATCTTTGCACACTGGAACATCCTGGGATATACACATGGCTGCAGCTTGACGAAGGTGCATTGATGAGATCCGGTCTGGTGAAACAACCATTGCCATACGCGGCGAGGATCTTTGGCAGCGGGTTGATGCGAATAAGTACCACCATGTATGGAGGATGTACGGGCCTCCCCCGCGCCCTTTGATCCCCTGTAGTGTAGCCATGTTTCGCCGAGTAACATATCTGATATAAAATAAAAACAAGGTGTTCGATTTACTTTGTCGTGTCTTGGATTGACGGTAAGTCCAGACCAACAATGTCTAAAACGATCTCGACATATACTATTTTTGGGGGATTGAACCAGGTATAACCGGTAAAGCTGTATGCCGATTACACCATATCCGAGTGTGATTACACCGGACAAAGGCAGTACTCGTTGCGCTGTGAGTGTATCTCTATCATAGATTGAAGTTTTTGTCAGGCTTTAGTTCTATGCTAGAACAGAGTTATCCGTCACGTCGAGCACTAATCAATATTGATTGCTTGAAGAAAGGAACTGGGATGTTTGAGATGTCCGCATTGATGTCATCTGCGGGCAGCTTCTCGTATACTCCGACACCATACCATCCCTTGTTGCATTTGACCTCTCCAGCTGCCACGCCATCCACCCTATGGCGTGCACGAGATGCAAACAGGGTAAATAGTAGATAAGGGCTCGCAATACAACCATACAATCCGCTGACACAGCAGACGTGGCACAGTGCTTCGGCGGCGGCTTGATGTAGATGGAAATCACAAGGAGCAAAGACCTTTGGTGACGACTATGACTCTGAGGACGATATAATGGTCCGGTGGCGGAACTCATGGGGCGTCTATTAAGGGATAAAACCAACGAGAATGAACGGGATGAGGTGGGTGTTTATGGCAGAGGCGAATGAAGGAGGGCGGATACACCAAGAGACGGTATGACAGTGGACGATGGCGGGACCGGCACCCCTGCATCAGAAGAACGGTGTATACATCCTCTCATCACCCACAGTTCCTCCTCTCGAAATGGCGTCACCATAGAAAAGGAAAGTAAGGAAACGAAAGTCGAGAGACAGTCTGACGGTTGGCTGCCGTTAGCATCAAGACCGGCGGTCAAAAAACCCCGCCACGAACATTTCTCCCAAAGAAACGATGCTCCGAAGCCAAGACCTTCATTCACGGGGGAAACCCAAGCGGTACTCTTCGGTGGAGGAATCAGGGATGCGATTCTAAAGACCGGCACAAGGTCCCAATAAGGAACGGCCGGGCCCACAGCCCTGACATGGCGAGCCATGTGCTGTGGCCACGAAGGCTCATACCGTTGTGATCACGCTGTTGAGTGTGTCGCGCGGAGTAGAGACTCTTCATGGGGTGCAAAAGAAAGGCAGTCATTTATGAACAATATGGTACAGTACTAAAAACGCGGAAGACGTTGAAGACATATTTTGCAAGAGCTAACAATTCTCATACTATCTGCTCCCAGTAGGATATGTATGACATCAAAACTAGAGCCAGCAGATTTCAATAGATCGCAAAAGGGCCGGTGTCAAGTAGGACAATGGTGTAGCCTTCTGTTTGAGACTTAGAGCGGTGGCACAAGTTGACTTTAGCGAGGGCGAGAGACTCGGCGATAGCATAGGACAAAAAGTGGTCCACTGGAAGAGATAGAGCGTATTCCCAATATCGTAGGACGAGTATGATACGACGATATTTGACCGGCCACATTCCCGTCTCTGAGAATGACAATACAACAGGGGAGCGGTTGGCGACGTCCGCGGAGCAACTTACGAATAAACAGTTTCAGGATGCATTGAAGCTGTGCAAGCAACACCGCGTCAATATTGATGGAGATATGGCAAGCAGACATGGAATGAGAGATGCCATCTTTCGGAGGAATAATGCCTACGAAGTTCTCTGCTCCGGACAAGGTGTTTACGGACTTCCTGGCTTTGCACGCCTTCACGTAATGATGATGCTCCTTAAAGATCGACATTATGAATTCTGCCGGCAGTCAGACACAGAATTCGAGGAGGATTAACGATGACCCCGGTCGATGGTCCGTGGGTAAAATGAACATATTGTTATTGGTGAAAAAGGGCGAAGAGTATAGCATTTGTCAAAGTGAGACTATCATTCATGATGTAGTGGAGTACACTAATTGTATAGAAACAGGACGAGGATGTCAAAGGTGACGCGGGTAGGTGGAGAGCATCTTCGGCAATATCCGGTTCTGTCTCTTCGATCAGGTCTCTATCGGCAGGATGTCATCTCAGGCTGCAGAGACAAGCCGACCTCTGCTTTGGGTGCAGATCACTGTCGAAATCACGAGAATAAAAGACACTACCGTGGTGTAGCAGTCCAGCTGCAGTAGCCTTGGGTTCAATTCCCAAGTACTGTGTGAGTCAATCTTCCTTTCGGAACAAAACCCGTTTTTCGCCGAAGATTCCATCCATTTTCAAGCATCAACAAAATCCGGTCTTGATGTTAGATATAACATGTTGCCTCTAGAATGAAAAGACAGCGCTGATGATATTTATGGAGACTAGAGACAGCCGGTAACAGCTTCTCATCCATTTATGATATGATATTACAACGTAAAAAGATCAGGATCAAGCATAGCTTTGAGCTACGCTAAACTAAAATACTACACCCATACCATGAGTTGATCGATCTATTTTGAAAAGGTCCGATCCTTTCGAGAGAGCTGCAAAGAAGGATATCTCAGCATCCGATGACTGAATGTCATTAGGAAGCTCACCGGATCATAAATACGTATCTACCGCGTATGTTGCGAGTTCGTAATTGGAGAAGTCTTCGAGTGCTCAAAATTATACAATGTACGATTCAAAAACCGAGTGAAACACACCAGGTGTCGCGTAGGAGACTACGCAAAGAGTTTCAAGAACGGGAAAGGTAGAGATCGCCTTGATGAGCTTCTGGATCATGCATCATGTCTCAGAAATATGCTCCTCCAGGGAGGAAATATGGCTTCCATGGATCTGCGGTGCCAAAGTAGTATCAGCCTCATCATGAATAGAGCTAGGGCTTACCGGTACCTCCAAAGAACGGGAAAAATACGAGACATCGCGGCATCCCGCATCTCGGTATATATCAATGAGATATAATCTTCTGAATTTACCCAGACGTCTTTAACGTGACGCCGTTTCAGTTGTCAAGGCCTACGAGCATACCTGTTGGTTCCTAAGAAGACAGATACAGACAGGCAAACCTGGGTGGCGCACCTCAACAGCGACAGGTCGCAAACGAAAGCGCACATTGGAATGATATCGGGAAATACGTAGCCTCCGGATAGCGATGTTCGTCATATCAACGGTGTGCTGGCTCTGCGGCAACGTAATAGTCAGGTGAGACGCTGTTGTATTTATTAGAATCAAGCGGATAAAGAGGCCTGACCCTTCACTCACACGAATGTGGTTTACATTCATCACGAACGCGAAGACCGAGGGAAAATATGAGCGACGGAAATCGACGCATACATCCACAAATATGGAGAGGGACCCGATAGCGGCTAAGCGCTAGCGCTAAGCGCCGAGTAGCAAAGGACAAGAGCTTTCGGCTGGGTTTCTGCCCGGTGCCAAGAATGACATCAGCGTTTATCCAAAGGAAATGACGGGCTATGTGATGAAGGTTGCGTTTCTCTGTGAGACAGAGCGAGCGGAGGGCATTGGGATCAGCGAAGTGCACGATGTATGAGAGTAGCTTGTAGGGGAGATCCAGGAGACATCAGCAGGACGTGTACGTTTACACTCGAAATGAATAGGCGCATACAAATAAGGGCAGCATCTGGTGACTACGAAAGAATTAGCGAATCCAAATAGCTTGGGAGCGCAGCACCCAGCACCCAAGCAGCCAGTGCACTCACCAGATCCCGCTCACATCTCGATCATCCTGCGTATTCCACAGCCAGTGTCCGACTATCATTCAACTAAGGCTTCTCGGTATCGCACGAGGGGTGGTCATTAACAGCGCGGGTATTCAACGTGGCGGTCGAGAAAAAAGAGTGATGTGGATGTGCACGCGGATCACTGGTTGGATCAGACCGTCATCATCCATCGTAAAATGAGGCCCGACGCTTGCTCCTAGAATACCATCTATCGCCATTGGTAGATGAGCGCTAGCGCTTGAGCTGGAGCTTGAGCCTTCAAGCTTCAAGCTTCAAGCTTCGTGGGAAAGAAAACTCTGTAAATTCGTGCGAAAACGTCATTATAATTTCTCCGTCAAATCACCCAACTGATGGATCCCGGACGTCCAACATTCTTGGTGTCGTTGCCCAGTCCAGTGTCAACAGTACGCGTCGTTGTATTTCTCCATTTTCGTGACTTGAGGATTTGTGGACAGGAGTTTCAATATAGAGTCACCATGCGATGTAATAGGAAGACAGAGGGGACTTGAGATTCAGCGGAAGTCATGTTCGCTCGCTCACCAATGAAAGTCGTTTCGCATGACGGATCGCTTTCTGACGCTTTTCTTATAGAAGTATGACTTCGAACCTCGGAATTTTAACCTCCTACGATCGATATCCACCAGCATATCAAGCATTGAAGGTCGTCTTCATATGGCTAGCTCCGGAGGCTGGCGTTGTCAAGCATAGGACGACATTGGACAAGCACTCATCTCTGAGTGACGCTCTCCATCCTGAATCAGTTCGAAAGGAGAGAAAGCGTTTGAAGCCAATGTCGCACTCCCATTAGGCCGCTTCGACGCGATAAAAAACTCGATGCCATACGACCCGAGTAAGTATCAAACAGGCCTCAACGAATGCTTCGTAACACGTGTTGGTGTCGTTTCGAACGACGTGTGAGGCCTACGGATGCGTAGCACTGGGAGAGGCATTCGAGAGAGTTGTGGGTCCCTAGTAGAGCGTCCTCTGCTTAACTGATAAGAGAGCTGTCGAGGGCGGTAGTGCTGGGTATAGATGAGGCTATGCTTCCTACGAAGAAGATCAGATGTGAACGGAAGAAGTGTGGGAAGTGTGCCGTACAGGCCAAGTATCAATCAACGAGGATCCAAAAGCGACTACTTTTACCATTCTTCCAGGCAGGATTGCGAACTGCATTGGCAAGCAGAGCGCCATCCTAGTAAATGTCTGCAATAAGATAAGCCCAAAGATTATAACGGTATTAGGATAGTGGTATTGAATCCGAATGCAAGATCATCGATTATCGTTGGATTATCGATCGGACCAGCGTCCAAAAGCTTTGTTCGTGTTTTTCTTCGGCCCGAACGATCCTTCGCTCCACCGCCATGCTCATCAAAGTCCTGTAGCGCTAGTCATAATGCCAGAAACTCCTAACTCTCCGTCGCTGCCAGAATTTCCCACTTCCTCGAAATGTCCCCTTGTAAGTACTCGCTCTCACTGTTTCCTCGCGAATTGGTCGTTCCCGACTTCTGTGAGATATGGCTAGGTATCTAGGTACCTTATTTCTTGTAGCGAGGCAACGATGACAGAAAGTTTCAGTAAATTCTAGATCTTCTGAATCTAGCATGATTTTTCGATGTTTTCTCTTGTACCAGATTTTGACTTGCATTGTAGGTTTACCAACAACAGCGTGCACTCTTCCCTGCCAATGATCGTTCCATATGAACTCGAACATGCAGAGTCACTGGGTAGGCCGGCGTGCGCTTATCAGAAGAAGGGGCATTGGTTGCCGTCAGCATCACCTTAACGACATCCTTACCACCGTCCTATCACCCGCCATCCGCTTCCCGCCTCCTTGTCAGAATGTGCTACTGTACCCGACACACTAGTATGTCTAACGGCAATCCGGGGCCGTCCGCGGGTGTCACCATCACCTTCCTCCTCGTCGCATACTCCCTCCTTGTCCCACCGCCTATCTCCCCTGTATCATCGCACCGTCCTGAAGTCAGCCATGGCGCCTGTGAGTATTTTGTCCTGAAGGGGATCGCCATGCATCTGTACTCGTTGACTGCACCCCGTGTAACCCGGAGGACTGCAGTTACTACTTATATAAACCCGCATTGACAACTAGATTTCATACGCATTCAGTCAGCTTAGGGCGCCATTTCCGGTCTATTGAATTCAACACTGCATCTACAGCACCCGCTGCATCAACGAGAAACCGTTGACGAACCGATTAACAAAAAAGATGTTCGTCTTGTGGTGCTACTAAGCTTACCTGGATTTATTCATTCTTCGGTAGACACCTTGCTTCGTCTGTGCAGTTATGAAGCCGGCCTGCTCCTGTTGTAGATACCAACCGGTGGTCCGTCAATCCTTTGACAACACACCCGCCTTTGTCGAGACTCAGCGAGGTTCCCCTGCCCTGAACCTTGGCCCTACACCTGCTCCCTCTCGTGATTACAACGACGTCGAAAGGCTGGGAGATGTGTGTTCAAAAACGTGCGATCTCCGGCGACCTACTTTCAACCTATCCTGACAGACAAATTTAATTTTCCCAGTAGTTATCGAGCAACCGTAAGTACAATTTCTCCAATAACTATAGTAGGGCTGTCAGCCTGTCTCTCACGTCGCAACCGATGATAGGACCATGTGCGTCGTCTGTCCCCTTTACCTCCCTGGCCACGTATTGAGATAATTTTGTATTATTATTTAAATAAGTAGATAAGTAGATACATGTAATATTTGAATATATATAATCAACAATAAAATATGTGCCGGTGGGCGGGCACGGCGGGCTGTAGGCGTCGGGTGGCCATCGCTATCAGGTATGGTCGAAACGGGGACTGTGAGGACGTGGGGATTATTGCGCTGCCGAAAAGGGTGAGACATACAGGAGAAGGTCGGCGTCGCCCGCCGTCCGCATCCCGACCTCGCTTGCATCCATCCGCCCTTCTGCACCTCTCCGGCACACCCTCACCTTCCGCTGCATCCCTCGGCTATGACTCTATAACACTCTGCTTCATGCTCGAAGCCTCCCGACCCCTCACGCCATCGCTGTCGCCATCGTGACCGTCGTCGTCGGGTGTGCGTCGCTTTCCTGGCTGCAGATGGCGGCCAATGTTGTTTTTCTGGTTGTACCTAGTATTGTTAGTGTATTTGCAAGCTGGGGTCGACGGCGATTGACCCCGATTTCGATGTGGGGATGTTGGGGTGGGTCGTAACAGGAATGGGATTGGGCATCGTGGTTGCAGCAGGCGTTGGTGGGCGTAGTTAATGGCAAAGGTGGTGGTGGCGTTCCTCGTCGTTTGGGATGGAGCTAATAATGCTGCCTCGCGTGAGGGCTTACGCGCGGCCGGTGGGTAGGAGCACGATGGATGATATCCGGCTGTTTGAGGGCCACCGATGCGTCAAAAGTATCTATAAAGATTGTATTGACATGATAAGTAAATAAAATATACCTTGGGCCCATTGAAATGGGCAAGGGAGGCGGATGGGGAACTATGCGACAGGCGTATGGTGAGGGAAAGAAGCAGAAAAGAAGCGACACAGCCACTCGATCACTCTGCGGTTTCACGGACCGGAGCGATTGAGCGAGCGGAATACATGCTCGGGACGCATCCTCTGCTCAATTCATCCCTTCTGTGGCCTCAAAAATCATCGGAATATAGTATTATGGCAGTGTAGAGTATATGTATGTAGTTGTTTTTGTATGAAATACATCCCGACCTTGATTAATATGGGTTTCATGGTCGATAAACCGCATTTTGGGCCATTTGTTAGAGTATATCCATTTTGTGCAGCTCCATATACCATCACCAAGGTCCGGATGAGGTGCATATGCAATATTATTCTTTATGTTGTCCAAAAATATTGTCCGATTTACAGAGATCCACTTGTATAAACCTCGTTATTCACTTCATTGCTTAGAAAATGTACGTTCATATTCTACCTTGGCGCACTTTCGTCTGATTGTCTGACCGAAAAAAAAGTTATTGCGGAGGCTCAGGGCAGGTGCCTTTTCAGATATATGCCACCCAGAATAAGTGAAATCTATACTTTTACAGACTCTGTATTCTCGTTTGAATGTGTACTGTGGGGTGAAGGATGTGTTGCATTTGCATTTCACAATGTAATTCATATTTATCTTTTTGAATCAGATACAGAATGGGGACGAAAAAGCTACATATAAAATATGAATACTAATAGACACCATCTGGTAAAAATTTGAGCGCTAGAAGAGCTACATTGACTGTACTATTGCGACCCATTGGTCACTGCGAGTGATTTAGGGGCTGTCCGGCAAATTCCGGAAATCAGCTCGAAATGTTCTTCTCTCACTAGTCCTACATGCATTGAGAAAGAAGCTTACAGAGTCTTCATACATTGTACCAGTGCACATTCTATATCTAAAAGAACAGATTATACAAATATTTTGTCCAAGATTCCAAGCCTATCGGATTGGGAATGCTATATTCCCACGGTAGGCACATCCAAGCGCACATCGACGCATTCACCCAAAATATGCCATTGGCAGGCATTTAGCAGTACCAGTGCATGGAATGTTATTTCCGGGCCTGAGTTTTTTTTATTGGGACCCAAGCAATGAATGGGAGGGCGGGAAAACACAGCACCAATCAGGTAGCACTTGCGTGCACTGATGACGTAGCTGAGAGCGGACCGATGGGATTAATATGACGCACCACATGTAGATAAGGCGGCATACAATGGGCATACAGCGGCCGAAAATTAATCTAAAATGTATTTCACTGAGAACACATCAATATAAATACAATTCTACAGGACTGTATGAATTGTATTTTTGACAGCTTCAGTAGTTACTGGGATAAATTGTATTAAATGGACAGTACAGCCTCCTACTTTACACCAAAGGTATCACAACTCATACTCATATCTAATGCCAACATCCCCTATGCGTGCGGTCACCGGCTGTCTGTAATAACGGCTGCAATGAGTTCGCTTAGATGAGTGGCGGGAAGACCCAAGGCAGCTACTTCAGTCATCCTGAATCATTGCAGTGTATCATGGGTGCTTACCATATGACCCAGGGGAGCGAGCTCAAAATGACAAAGCAAGAATGATTAGAAAGAACAATGTTTTCCCAGTCTAACTGCGGTAACATCTCGATCGACTAATTACCCAGTAATCGCATCCAGCGCACCTGTAGAAAAAATCCAAAACTTGGCAAGTCCGATGCCAAGAATACTGACTATGAGCCTCTACCCATACCACTCGCTTCCAGAGTCTTCTAACATGATCCAACAGGGATTCCTGACTCTACCATTCCTCGACCATAATGTTTCTACGCCGTCGTTTGTAAGGTGCGTCAAGAATGTCGGTTAGCAACGATGATTAGCGCGAAGCCATCATTATACGTGACACGTGTAGGTGATCTTTCCGATCGAAAAATGCTCCGTATTAGGCGACAGGTTTCTTTTGAATATGATAGTATTGTTCCACGAGCTAGAATTACTCAATCATATGCCCAGAGCCAAAAGCTTCGCGCCGAAAATGCTTGGCGTGAGAATGAAAGGTCAGGGCAGTAAAATGAACGGTCAGAAAATTACGCGGTAGCACCCATTTTAATGGAATGCTAGCTGGCAGCCTCTGGTTGAGGCTACTCGATCTGAGGATCGATAACTGTCACGAAATCATCACTGGAAACCCCGAGATTGAACGAAGAAACGTGCTACCGTGTGGGTTCAATAGCAATTTGTTGTGAACATAGAAGACGCGCACCTACCGAATGAACCGAGGCAACGTCGCCAGGGTAGACATCTACAAAGACTCGTACCAGGGATCGGTTCCTTTGTTGTGCATTTAGTTTACGTGTGTCGAGATGGCGGTGTTGTAGTCCGTCACTGGGTGCTCGAGCTTAGGGCGGAATTGGTTGTTCCAGATTATACGGACTTCTGCGTGGGCTATGGCGTCTTCCAGGCCACTGATGGTGTCGAGGAGGCGATGCTTGCTGTGCACGTGGCAGGTAAAGGGAACTGCCGAGCAGAACAGGAATCCACCTAGCCGACGATGCTAGTGCTAAAATTAGCAACCGCATTGGCCGACTAGTCTTCTCAATGTCATATCTATCAACCAAGGTCATTCTCATGAAAATCTCAATCCTGGAAAGCTCTGTGGGTGAGGGAAGTTGAGACCCACTATGGCCTATATCGACATCCATCATATCTCTCAGCTTCCGTCGTTGAACTTACTTGTCTAGGCCGCGTTTTTTTTAGATAGGTCAAAAGACGTTAGTCGGGATCTCACAGGGACGGCTTCTCCATCTGTCTGCTATATTGTCACTTGGTTCTTCTATCTGGAACTTGAAGCCTTGCGTACGACAGCTTAAAACTTTGTAATCCTTCTCCGAGCTCGTCTGGGCGGGTCCTGTCTCAACTGCGACCTATCGGGCGCGTTTCACATGCTACTGGTCTCCTGCTAATATCAAGGGCTGGAGTACGACATAGTTCTTGATCCCCGTCATTGGGGGCTCTGTATCATAAAAATATGGACAGCCTTCACTGTGGTTGTGTTCAACGCTCGTTCTATGTAGCTTGTCACGCATTCAATGTACATGTGCATTTCGTGAAAATCTGGGAGTTCCGAGTTGGATGTGCTTGGTATGAATGATCATTGATCATTGCGCGTGATAAGACGGTTATCAGCGAGGATATCGAGTATGACTCGGTATGACAATCGATACTACCTATCACCCCCGTCATCTTGTACGGCATATATTTAGTAATTTCATCTACTGTAGCATACTACCACCATTTCCGTTGTTTTACCGGTAACAACACCAACACCAACACCATGCTATACCTCAGGATTTACTCTGGCATGTCTAGAAAAGGCTTGGATATCACATCCTAGTCAAAAATTCATCAATTATAGGCGGCTACGGGGGTTCTTCACACTCGTCCCCAATGCCCACAATATGTTTAAACCTTTGAATCAGACCTATTAACGACCGCCGAAGGTAGTTCATCTTAAACAAGAAACACCGAGTTGGAGGAAGGAACGACTGTCGGTAATTCATGTCTACCATGTCTGAAAGAATCATTGTAGCACTAGTAAGTATCTGTCAACTCCGCACGGTCTTCTACAAGGTCAGAAAATCGAGGTATTTTGTAAGACTCATTAACTCAGAATTTGAGCTCGCACTCATATTTAATTTCACGCAGACATAACGACGTACATGCACTGATGGAAACACAAATGAATGCTTCTGAAGCCGACGGGAATGCAACAAACACTTCCACGCACCACGCAAACGCAGAATTCTCTTGGCCCAATCTGGAAGCACGATACCCGGAGAACCGCGAAGGTTAATACGCATCAATAATGATGGATGTTCCGTGAAGTGGTAGGGTCATTATACATAGCTCATTATTGACCCTGTCGTTGACAAAACAGCATTCGTAGTAGTATCGTTTGGAGAGCATGTGGGTCTATGGTTTCCCGCTACCTCCGTTGTCAGCAGAGCCTTCACTTCCTCCGCTCTTGCCAGTTCCCTTAGGCGGATTAACAGGCTTACCCCCTCCAGGATCACTAGAACCTGAGGAAGTGTTGGTCTGCTTTGCGTGAGAGGCACATCTGTGACCCGTCGTATGATGTCAGCTCGTCTTTCGGGCAGTGTAGAGTCCACATACCTCGAGCCGTAGTCTGCTGAACTCCTAGCAGAAATGTAGTCAAAACAGAGAGGAATAAATGAATATGTTGCAAACCTCAATAGCCCCCTGTAAATGACACCTTGAGGATGGATTTGGAATCGAGAAATGAAAAGAATACACACCCGTCATAATGGAAGTCTTCGTAAGGAAGGTGCATGCTGGGAGTGGTGTTGCTACTGTTTAGCTTGAATCAGAGTCTCAGTTCTTATATATATTTTGCTAATACTTCCATTCCTTATTTCCGAAGCGCCCGATAGATCAATAAGTTATAACACCCCATCTTCGTGACTGAATAGATTACGACAAACACAACGGCCCACGGGCAGCTAATTGAAACAGACATTCATCAGAAAATCAGCGATCATCGCTTGCTCGTTGAATGCGAGGAATGTCGCAACCGGATATTCATCACGCTGTTGCTTGTCTCCAGAGATATACAAGTGCCTTGCATTAAAGCAAAAGCAAGCTGTACTCTAGCCACATTTTTATCGTGGGAAGAATTGGTTGATGAGAGGGTGGTAACTTTTCAATAACCCTGGTCGATGACTTCGCAGTCCCCGTGCCTTCCATAACATGCCTCCAATATAATTCTGGTTCAAACTCAGCTGCATGGCCCGTTTCCTCGAGATTAATCAAAGCAATTAAGCTCTTGTGTCGCGTCAGTTTAGTTAACACTTACCCTCCCCAGAACTGTTTCCACTATGAACGTCTTTCCAGTACGCACACGCATCAATCACAACGTGTCGATATTAACTGAGGTTGGTAACTCAGATGAACTGTACCTCCTGCACGGACGTAAGGAGCCAAGAAAAGGAAAGGCGTCGGTGGCGGTAGCTCTGTAAATGCGAAACTACCTTGATGTGACGACACCAAAACACCGAGATGCGATTCTCTCGATCGCACTGTCAACTCATAATTTGGCGGTGGAACGCCAAGGCGGATCAGACCGGCTATCGACCGTGAAAATAGGCTATGCCGAATGTGCATGACCCACGTCGAGACACCTGAGCATGTGCTATTTCCCTGCGCGGAGAACGAAAACGGCGACGAATTACCAGTGGCCGCTGATGATCGTAGCGAAGAAGCGAAGGTGGTGAAAAAGATGCACAACTTACGCGCGGACTTCTGGCATGACCTTGCCCCCGTGACTTCACACATCACTCTGCTGGTCGATTCCCACGAGGATACAGCATTTTTGAAATCTTTACTTGCTGATCGTCCGTCAATCGAGGTAACCGCCAAATACTGCTACTGTGCACTGAAAAATGTGTATAAACTACCAATGTATCGACCTTTATGAGGGACTGCAGCTAGCAGGTCCTGGAGGCTTTCAACCGGACCCTAGGTTCTACCCAGCAGCGTAAAGTTGACCGTGAGCTCGGCCCTTGGTCTGGTTGAAGGTATCAGTGGATAATTAAGTACTTGTTTGTTATGCTAGAGTGTTAGGTAGCAAACATGTATTATCTACGCCCGGCGTTCCCCATTGGACCGTGCCGTGTAATACTGCCCTGCCCAACCCTACTCACTTCTCTAGGCTGGTTCCACGTGTCTCGTTCTTCGACTCGAACGGGCAACTGTTAACCGGAGTCTTACAGTCCACGAGTCGTTTGTCGGATGTTAGTAATCCTTTGTTTCGAAGACTTTGTAATGGCATGGTGCAACTGGCATCAACATATTTCAAGGTACGCAATTGGTTCTCATCAAGCGCAATAGTGGGGGACCGTAACCTTGCCGTGAGGAACCCGTTTTATGTTTTTGGGGCCCAACCTCTTATGAGCGGTGTAGAGCTGCAAGAGTGTTTACCACCAATGTCTGTAACAATACCCACAATGTTCTTTGACGAGGCGAGGGATAATGAAATAGGTGAGGACGCAAGAGATAGACGGAAGGGCCGTGGATATAGGTAGTGCCAATGAACAGCTCTCTTTCAGATAAGAAGCTTTCTGTCTCTTCAGTATTCTCTCCACTTCGCCGAGTTGGACATACACGAACTTTGCACCAAAGAAGAGATAGTGATATATTTTTCTGACCGTATACAGTGAGAATAAAAAAGGTATCAGCGATGAGTGTGAAACGTAAGGGATCCAAAGCCTCAGCGACGCAACATCGGCAAATATGTGTTCCACGCATAGATTATGATAATCTATTGGCGAGTCTTAGCTGCGAGTAGCGAAACCTATGAAAATCGCAAGTTAATCGGACCAATACGAAGAAACGAGAGAAACACACCTAAGGAGGTCTCATTAGCTTTAGAGACGATGCGAGAATTCTTAAGCAAAGGAAAGAGAGGTATCAGCCGCAACAGCTTTTGACGCATCCTTTGCGACAGAGGAAAGTCCAGAACGAGCTCTTCGAGTGACGGGAGTGGACGCTGGGGCATCCAAAATTAGCTATGGGTGACACAGTATCAGCCAGGGCATACCTCTGAAGCGCGTGCCACATGCAAGAGTTCACAGCATCCTTCATCTCGGTATGTATTGACGAGATAAAGTGCGTAATCTTTTCATTTTACCAAGATGCATCGATATTGACTGTGCGCAGCTTCACGTCATCCTCCTCCGACGCCATTCACATCCCTCGTCGTATTTGACATCGCCAGCTGCCACATTATACGGCCTACGACATGCCTGAAACGCCCACAGGGTAAGTGAAAGTTAGGGTACGGCGAAAGGACCATACCATGCGTTGATAGACTCGACAGTGCTTCGGCCGCAGTTTTTGATGTGGATCTGTCATCGGGATATCACATGGAGTGAGGACAGTTGGTGACAACTATGAGAGAGATAGAATGGCCTGGGTGGCGGAATCCATAGCACATGCAATAAGGGAGAAAAACGAGGACGATGGATGCGGGATGAGGCGGTGTTTATGGCAGAGGCGGACGGGGAATTGACGGGGAAAGTACCACGGTGAACAAGACAGGTGAATATACGTGGGCCGCGGACCCCCGCGTCGGAACGACGGCGTATGGTTCCTCCTCTCGAAGGGCGTCACCATACAAAACGGGAATGAGGAAATGATGGTCGACACTATCCTAAATCGGAGATCTCAGCCTCTGAGGGAGGATTACAAAGCAACACTGGCGACTCACCGACTGCGGCACGCGAAACCAGATTGAACACAGTCGCAGACCGATAAGCATCACCAGCCAGACTATCCTCCCGTTGTACCTCGGCCTGAATCGTTATCGAGCATAGTGATGATAGGCGGCTGAGAGTAGTGCTCTCCTCGGCAGCGAGGTGGGGTCGGATTATGATATTGAAAATACATGCGTCAGGCGTTAGATCTAGAGCCCAAGAGACTTCTGAATGGATAGATAATTAGGGTTGGCCGGACGCTGAAAAAGCGGGCAGAATACCTATAGCAAAAATAAATTTAGCACCGGTACTCCGTGGCGCTCCCTTTAGTCTCCTTTTGTTCATTCTCAGTGACTTCAATCGGGGCGTCGAATCATTGCCGTCATTGATCGCCCTACTATCCATGAGCACGAGGAAACACAAATTTGATTGAACGGTCTAAGAGTCGCTACTATTAGCATCAAGACCGTTAAATAAAAAGTCAAGCCACACGTTTCTCCCCGAAAAAACAGGTCCTCCCAATCCAAGACTTTCATTCGCAGCCGTAGATCATGCGGTCCCCTTCGGCGGAGAAATATGGGACGCGAATTTAAAGAAGCAATGGCAAAGATGGGAGAGGGAGGGACGGCGGGTGCAATTGGTGATGATGAGTAGAAGGCGAGCGTCTTCGGCAATAGCCGGCTCCGTCCTTTTCCGCCTCTGCTACCCAAAAATCTACTCTATGTTGGAATGCGTTTCGATAATCTGCTCCGGTGCTTCTCGAGACTTCCCATGTAATGAACATAGACGTATGCCTTTCTCTCGAAAGCCCTGTGAAAAGGAGAACCCGGTTGGTTCTGGCGCATGCGATGGATTTTGTGAAGAGATAGGCCAGGCATTAGGTCAATAGTACAGCGTACTCTCTCCTTGTAGATCTCCTTCAAGTGATTCATGGTTCACAGGGAGTGTCGTATTCCCAACAGACGCCTTGGCTGAGCATTGAGATATATACGCGTCACTCACCTGATTACCCTATCCAAACACATCTCCACTCCTACGGAAAAAAGAGGGCTGGAGCCCTCAGCGTAGCCATCAGCTATTAAGAAGTTAAGCTCATGTGCGGTGCAGAGAACAAAAATTATTAATCACTCGCGTAACCCCGAGCTGCAGAAAGAGGGACAACGTCACCCACTTCATAAACTGGGCACACGGAAATAACCGTAGAAAGGACTCTGGGCTCGTACTTCCTAAAAACAGCACATGTATATTTCAGACAGAACAATAAAAAGAGGATATGATTCCTTCAGCAGGGGAAAGGCAGGTATCAGCCGTACAAGCCTGTTGTGTGTATCATGCGAGAGAGGGATGTCAAGAACGAGTTCCTTGAGTGACGAGAACAGACCCTGGGGTATCTAAAATTAGTTCTGGATGATACTACAGCAACCGGGACGTACCTCCAAAGCGCGCGTCAAATGCAAGAAGTCACGGCATCCCGCGTCTCGGCATGTATCGACGAGACATAATCTTTTCATTATACCAAGATGGGCATCTGTGAGACGGCGTAACGTAACGTCAATAGGCATACATTCACCGTCCAGATCTATGAGGGCGCTTGTTAATTCCTGCGAGTTCAGATACAGAGAGACGAACCTGGTCCAGGCACCTCCAAGTCTTCGACCATGAGAGGTCCCAACAGGAAACACAGATTTGAATGACACCGAGAGATATGCAGTTTCTGAATAGTGATGGGTACCATATCAGCAAAGTCCTGTGGCTCCGCATAGCAGCCATCCAATTCCAATGTCACAAGGGACGCCGTCGTATTCTCGAGGATCAAGCCCATGAAGGGGCCTGATCCGCCACTCACACGAACGTGGTTTATATTGATCATTGACGCCAAGACCGAGGAAGACGATGAGAGACAGACATCGAGGTATCCATGCACGACTATGGAAAGCGACCTGATAGCTGATAGGCACCTGGAATCGAAGGAAAAGAGGCCGAGTCTGTGTTTCTGGTCGGTGCCAAGGATGATGGTAACGTTCCTCCAGAGGAAATGACGAGCTATGTGATGGAGGATGCGTTTCTCTGTGAGATAGAGCGCGCGAAGGGAATCGAGATCAGCAAAGTGCACGATGTATGAGAGTAGCTCGTGTGTGAGATCCAACAGGTGCATTGAAGAGTGGGTAGGAAGGAGGCATCACTGGGTCATGTACGTTCATATACTCGAAATGAGTGGATGGATACCTAAGGTAAGCCTCAGGCAGCTACAAAAAATGAGCAAATCCGACCAGCTTGGGAGCGCAGCAAGACGTACATCCCGTTAACCGCGAAGACGGCCCATGCTAAGCACATGAATGCGCCGGGAATGGTGGTGATGTCAGACAATATCCAACATGAGATGTCGTCATATATACAGGCGCCACGCAGAGAATGAATGGGCGCATACAACTCAAAATACGCCTCCGAGCCCATCCTCGTCTAGGAAGAATGTGCACATCCGACGAGCTCGGGAGCAAAACGTACGTCTAATCGCTGTTGTAGTCTTTGGTTAACCGAGAAACCCGACTATGTAACCTGACTATATACCGACACGGGGCCATTGAAATACGAAGAAGGATGTGTTTATGTGTGAGGGGTTCAACAGGTTCATTTGGGTAGTAGAGCAATTGATGCACGCGTAAAGCTAAGTCCATACATTTGAGACGTCGCTGCAAGACGTACCTCAAACCAGCGCGGAAACAGATTCTTGTCGTCAATTGAAGCCAACTGTATGTGCATGTATTATATACGACGCCTTCAGAACGTCCTAAATCTCAGTCTTCGTCCACGCAAGGAGCCAGTGCACTCACCAAATCCCGCTCAGATTAGCCCGTCTTGTTCATCCTGCGTATTCCACAACCAGTGTGCCACTATCATTCGGCTGAGGGTCACTAACAGCCAAGGAAACAAGCAGGACATTGCACGATGGGTGGTCGTTGATGGCGCGGGTAATCAATGTGGCGGTTGAGAAAAAAGGGTGATGTGGCTGTGTAAATGGATCAGTTGCATCAGACCACCATCATTCCTCGTAAATTGTGGCTCGACGGTTGTTCCGAGAATGCCATCAGTAAATGAGCGCTTGAGCCTTCTTCATAGGGAAGAAAAAACCCTAAAAACCTTCAAATCACCCGACTGATGGATCCCGGACGTCTGACATTCTTGGTGTCGCTGCCCAGTCCAGTGTCCAGAGCATGTGTTATGGTATTTATCCCTTTTGTTGCTTGAGAATTTGCAGAGCGTAAAAGCAAGACCTCAGGCCCACAATAATTTCGGACCGTTCATTTGCACTAGGAGACCCGTCAGGTGCGTATCCGATTACCACCCTATAGCTGTACAAACTTACAACTCAAGCAAAGCAGGTAGTACGACTCGACCTTCGAATATACCTCCCTGGTACCCGGAGACTCTCCTTCATTCTGTAAAAGTAGACAGCTACATCACTATGGTCGTCGCAATTTCAAAACTCATCATCAAGGCGCACTGTCAATCAGGCGGCAGGAAAGGTTGAGGCAACGAAGTCAGCTGTTCAAATGAAACTAATAGGAAAGGTCCCTTACCACGAGGTCGGATCCGAATTGACGTGATGCGGTGTCCCATCCCCAAGGCAGGTGGACTGATCCTTCTCTCTCTCTCTCTCTCTCTGTGACTTGTGCTTACCGTTGTCTTTCAAAGGTCTGGAATTTAAAGTTCATGAATCAGAAGGGATAGGACTACAGCCGGAAACACAATGGCGTGGGAACCCTCTGGCCTCCCCTGGCATCAACGTTGACGGAGTTCCGACAATAATGACCAATAGAATATTACTGAGCCCGACGCACATGAAGCAAAATATAAAGTCCAACATGGAGTCGCCGCGCAAAGGTATTCCAGATGTAATAGGAAGATAAAGGGGGCTTGAGATTCAGCAGAAGCAATGTTTGCTCGGTCACCAATGTAAGCTATCATGCTCCTAGAGCGGATCACTTTCTGATGGTCTTTCTTATAGAAGTATGACTTCGAACCTCCGAACGTTAACCTCCTTCTATTCAGTTTGCCCAGTGCGCCTTCATCTGTCCGGCTCCGGGTGCTGGAGGTGTTGTCCAGAATTGACAAGTATTCATCTCTGATCGACGCCCTCCATCCTCGAAAGTGTCTAGGCCAATGTCGCACTGCCGCCTTGACGAGATCAAAAACCCGACGCCATACTTTTGGGGATACTCAGATACGACACGCTAAGGGCATGGCTAGGGCCACTTCGGGGGATTTAAGCGGTCGCCCATTCAAAAATCACTAGGATCTCCTTACACCGGGGCACCGGGGTATCGAGAATACACACTCACATCCACTGCCAGTACCTCCTCATCGACGCGATGACCTACTCGCTCTTCTCACACAGACGATTATCTGATATAAAATCTTGCTGCAGAACGTTACCGTCTTTCTGACTTTGGGAAGGAGCTATCCCCTTTGATTCCGGGTGTCTCACAAACATGGATCCAGATTGAATGAGGGGCTAGCAGGTTTATTCGTCCGGTGCCTCATCATTGAGAATACCACATAACACTAGGATTGGAAGCCGAGTCGCAAGGATTGCTGACATGACGTCTGTCAGTATCGGGAAGTTCTTGATTTCCTTAACTGGGTTTATATTGGGACCTCTCAACGTCGTAATCCAGGTTCGTGTCTCTATATCTCGTTTCTCATATTAACTGACACACTTATGTTAGGGTATGTGAACTGTGGATGTATGCATATCGGTGTAATTACTCGACACATATCTCACACCACCTTATTGATACACGCTCCATTTTGGGGCTTAGGGCCGTGGTACATTTGACGCGTGCTTTGGACATGGAGGTACATGTAAGCCTGCTTTGCTCTACTGTACTATAATTCGGAGCTAATAATAGTGCGAAGGCTCAACTATCGTCGCTGGATGAGCTCGTTCTGGACACACAGCTCCCTCCGATATGGTTCAAAAGCAAGACCTGCATTTCCCTTCCTCTGGAATTACGCGCCGCCTTCTTTAGAAGGAAAGAGACTTTACTGATTTTGTTCCCATTACTGAATGGCTGTAGACCTGTGGCACCGATGTCTTCAAAAATCATTGAATCAATACGCGGTTTAACGAGTTTCAAAGTTTCATCCTTGATACTTGATTCCCTAATTTGGCCATAGCTTCGCGGGTTTCGTGCTACTAGACTCGCTGAACCTTCGCCGTTGATAGTGTATTCATTCATTCTAAAGGATAGATACATGACCTGTATTTCGTAGACGCGTATTCTTATGCTCTGCAGCAATATTACTTGAGCTACCTCCCAGGCATGCTCATTAGCTAGCAGCTACGGATAATCCAACTCCAAGATTCCACCGTGCATTGATATTGCCCTAGATTGGCGAAAATAAGACGAAGTGAAAAACTGAGCACTCGTAACAGGAGACGAAACAACTAGTACCGGCCCCCAAAACCATTGTTACTCTCACTTCAATTAGATAGGACCATACTAACTGCTGTACCACTTATGATCATATTCCATTCTATGAAAAGGTTCCATGCTCCAGCCATTGCTTCTCATTCCGGTCTCATCGTATCATGTAATCCCCTTCCTGGAGTCATCGCGGTTATAAGAAAAAGTCCTATAGGTCGTTGCTTTACGGAACTCGCTGAATCTCCGATATCCTAAAGGGGGTGAAGCCGCAGCTTGGGTTTGGCATAAGAAACGGTAATGATCACATAGTCGTTCGCGGACCTTAGGATGGACTTGAGGTTCAAAAATTCGAGGCCTCAACAAGGTAGTAACAGAGAATCGAACTCTGAGATACCGTAAATTACACCACTGAGCCGTGATACCATCACTCGTCACGTTCGCTACCTACTCACAGGAAACGCATAATTCGAGTCTACTACCTGTCTCGAATGCGTTTCAGCTAGAAATATATCGTACCTGACTTTTCGCTGACATGGCATAACCTTCGTACAACCCCGATCTGCTTCATAACCGGATGAAAAAGGACTAGGTAAACCGATTCAGTTTTTCTCCACTACAGTAGCTACACGCGATCATTTGGGAATGAGCACTGGGGCACAAAATTATCGGGTGGTCGATTGGTGAGACCAGAATGCAGGAATCGAACCCGCAATGAGGTAGAATCATGCTAGCAGTTATACTATATCTGCTTGCATTCGTAGGCTATAGCTTACCCGACAACCTCAGTGGCGACAAGCATATCTTACGTGGTTCAGAAGACCGTCATTGAACGTTCAACGTTCAACTCTCAAACAGAAGCTTGGATATGGTAAAACGGAATGCTTAAGATTCAAATCCCCGTATCTGAAATTCGAGTCTTCTTCACGCCTTTTTGGTTCTCGATTAATTTTGGTATCACGCCAGAAATACAGACAGGTTCATTGCACCTTTGACAGACACGGCAAGGTTCTTTGGCAGCGGGTTGATGTGTCCACATCACAGTGATTGAGTACAGCCATCAATGGGCCTTGCGCTCACTATCTTCTGAGGTCTTTCGATCCCTGTTGGTGTCGCCATGAGTACATGTTCTGATATAAAATAATCGCAAGATATTCGATTTATTTTGTCGTGTACAGGATTGACAGTAAATCCAGACGAACAATGTCAAAAACGTTTTTAATTCACCCGCATTTCGGATATGGGGAATTGAACCAGAGGTAACAGCCGTGTGACGATTACACCATATCTGAATGTGGTTACGAGTGGAGAACAGAACAAAAGCAGTACTTGTTGGGTTGTCGGTAGACTGGGGTCCGATTCCATGTATCTCAATCATAGATTGAGGAAGTTGTCGGGCATTGGTTCTATGCGAGATCAGTCATACGTTGCTTCGGGCACTAATCAATACTGATGCTTTCAAGGAAGCAACTGGAGAATCCGCATCGTTTACTTTCAAAGCTTCGTTATATTCATGGCTGATCCTTATCAAAGCATGGACGTCGACATCGATATCGTCTGCGGGAAGCCTCGCCTCATCCTCCAAAGTCATACCCCTCCCTCGTTGTATTTGACCTCGCCAGCTGCCGTTATCCAGCCTACGGCGTGCCCGAAATGCCCACAGGTGAAGAAGGAGATAGGGTCTGACGAAACGACCATACAATCCGCGGCACAGTGCTTGGGCAGCGGCTTGATGTGTCCACGTCATTAGGATATTACAAGGGGTGACGGTCGATAATGCCTATGAGAGCGATAGAATGATCTGGGTGACGGAACACATACAGCGTCAATTAAGGGAGAAAATGGGGACAATGGATGCGGGATGACAAGGGATGTTTACGGCAGAGGTGAATGAAGCCGAGCGCATACACTGGTAGACAGTACAACGGTGAAAAATGCGGGTGAACATATGCGGGCCCGGGCATCCCTGCGTCAGAACGACGGTGTACGCATCCTCCTTTCAAAGAGCGTCACCAAACAGAAACGAGGAGAAAATAGTCAAGACAATCCTAGATTAGAACTGCCAGCTTCAGGAAGGATCACTAAGCACACCGACGACTCACCTGCGGCATGCGAAACCAGATTGAACACGCTGGCAAACCACGATGAGCACCACCAGCGACTCTATCTCCTCGTCGTACATCCGCTTGAATTGCTATCGAGCCTATGGGTGATAGGGTTCTGAGAGTAGTGCCCTTCCTGGCAGCGATGTGGAGTCGGATGGCGATATTGAAGATACGCGCGCCCTTCTTGTCAATGTGGTGCACCAGATAGAGCGTGAGAAATGTCTGGAAGGAGCGACGTCTAGGGCTGGCCGGACACTAAAAAACAGGCAGCATACCTACAACAAAAACTATCCGAGCACTGGTACTCTGTGACGTTCCCTTTAAGTCTCGTTTTGTTCGTTTTTGGTGAAGCTCTATGTTTCAATCGTAGCGTCGAGTCGTTGCGTCGCTGGTCGTCCTTCGTGTATCCTTGAGAGCGAGGAAACGCAGAGCGCACAGCGCAGATATTGGACGGAGCAGTCTGGCAGTTGACTAATGTTAACATCAAGACCGGTAATCAAAAAAAAACCCACCACGTACATTTCTCTCAAAGAACCGATGCCCCTCATCCAAGACCTTCATTCGTGAGAGAAAACAAGGCGGTACCATTCATGGAGGAATCAGGGATGCGATTCTAAAGAAGGGATGGCAGAGGTACGAGAGGGAAGGTCGGCGGCGATGATGGTGGGAAGAGACGATCTCGGCAGTATCCGGTTCCGTCTCTCCCCTAGATCTATCACGTTGTCAACACGTTGTTCTCCCTTGATCCTGAGTGCTTTCTATGTAACAAAGTCCTGCGAGTATTTTGTCCTGAAGGGGATCGCCATGCATCTGTGCTCGTCGACTGCACCCCGTGTCACTCAGAAGACTACAGTTGGTACCACTTATATAACCCCGCATTGACAACTAGATTTCATATACATTCAGTCAGCTTAGGGCGCCATTTCCGGTCTATTAAATTCAACACTGCATCTACAGCACCTGTTGCATCAAAACGAGAAACCGTTTACGAACCGATTAACAGATAAGATGTTCGTCTTGTCCTTCTACTAAGCTTACCTGCATTCATTCATTATTTGGTGGACACCTTGCTTCATCTGTGCAGTTATGAACGGCAGGCCTGCTCCTGTTGTGGATACCAACCGGCGGTTTGTCAATCCTTTGACAACAAACCCGCCTTTGCCGAGAGTCAGCAAGGTTCCCTTGCCCTGAACCTTGGCCCTACAACTGCTCCCTCCCATGATTATAAAGACGTCAAAAGGCTGGGTAATGCATCTTCAAAAATGTGCGATCTCCGGCGACCTACCTTCCACCAGAGTTTCCAAAAGGCATACTCGTATCAAGTACCAACATCCCCTTTGCGTGCAGTCACCGGCTGTCGATTCTACATGGCATATTAAAACTTGACCCTTGCGCAGCTGTCTGACCTCCCAGCAAAGGTATTCTCCACTCATCGTCGACTGCACGGAGCGCGATACTCTCTTCGGTCTTCTTCTCTCAGGCAACAGGGTGTGTTGATCTTTCCGCAGAACGATATCGCCGTTAAACGAACCTTGTCCACGTCTATTTCCATTCGATTCCGGATTTCTACCAAATGTTGACTAGGTTGAATGAGCGGCAGAGCAGGTTTCTTCGTACGGCGCTTGAACCACGTAACATTAAGATTGGAAGCCTGCGGTACGGAGTCATGAGGATTTCCTGACATGATGTTCGTCTCTCTGTTGCTAAATTGTCATCTTAACTAACATGCTTATGTCGATGGTGGATGTATGATATCGCTGTAACCACCAGACACGTATCTTGGTAGCCCTCAGATGGTCACACTCTTATCGATCAGGCTTCAAGCCTATTGTACACTGGACATGTGCTTTGGACTTGGAGGTATCGGTAATCTCTATTCGCTCTACTATGATGCGGAACTAAAAACGTCAACCCTAAGGCCAATTGCTGGATGAGCTCGTTCTGGACATCCAGATACTGCGTGATACGGTTCGAAAGCAGGGTGTGCATTTTCTTTCCTTAAGAATTTCTGCCCTGTCTCCTCTAGAACGAAAGAGTGGTTGCTAAGTGTGTTTCCTAACCCTAAGTCAATTATGGCTGGTGGCGATGTCATTTTGTGTCGAAATATTATATACAGTAAGTCGTATTTCCAGTCTAGGTGTCTTTAAGTGTAAATGCAGAATTCTACGTGCCCGTGGTGTTCTCGATGTCGAAGTGCCGGGGAATTATTTCCAGTGTCAAAGACAACAGAAATGCTCTACAGCCAGGTCAGCATGCTATTTGATATCAGATACCCGTCTGCGTGAGAAGAAGAGGGAGCAGGTCATCGCGCCGATGAGTAGCTGGTACTGGATGCGAGTGTGCATTCTCCTAACCCCGATATAAGGAGAACCTAGTGATTTCTGAATGTGCAACCACTTAACGAGCGTCAGAGTACTTGTCAACGCTTGACAACGAATTCTACACCTCCAGCATCCGGAGCCAGCCAGATTAAGGCGTGATGGTCGCACTCGATAGTAGGAGGTTAACGTTCGGAGGTTTTGCAAGGTGAAGTTGTACTTCTATAAGAACAACCGTCAGAAAGTGATTCGTCATAGGAGCATGACGACTTACATTTGTGAGCGAATCTCAACCTCTCAAGCCCCCTCAACCTTCCTATTACATTCATAACATCTTTGAGTGTCGACTCAATGTTGGACCTTGCATTTTCCTTCATATGCGTTCGGCTCCGACAATTTCCATTTTTCATAATTGTCGAACCTCTGTCAACGTTGATGACGTTGATGCCGGGTGTCTGGATGCTTTCCCGCCAAGTCGCCACGGTTGAACGTTGAATGTATTCTTTCCGAAACTTCGAGCAACAGCGGTAAGCGTAAGTATAAGAGAGAGAAAGGGATGAGTCCACCTGCCTCGATAATCCTGCTAGATGGGACACTTCGTGACCTTAAATTTCCTTCGAAGATGCATCCGCCTCATGGTCAAGTACCTCTCCTCTTGGTTTCATCACTCTGAACAGCAGACATCTTTGCCTCGACCTTTCCTGCTGCCTGATTGACAGTGCGCCTTGGTGACGAGTTTGGAAATTGTGACAACATCGGGACTGTAGTTGCCGACTTGTACAAAAAGAAGAAGGTTTTTCAGTCTCTTGCCACCAAGGAGGTAAATTCGAAGGTCGAGCCGTACCACCTGCTTTACTTCAGTTATAAGTTCGTACAGTGATAGGGTGATAATTGTATATGTAACTGACAAATCTCCCAGTGCAAGAGAACGGTCCGAAACGATCACGGGTCTGAGATCTCGTTGCTACCCTACACAAATTCTCAAGTGGCGAAAACGGGAGAATTACAATAACATGTACTTTGGACACTGGACTGGGCAACGACACCAAGAATGTTGGAAGTCCACGATCCATCCGATTTGACGGATCATACTATTCTCGCCGAATTCACAGAGTTTTCTTCCTTACGAAGGCGGCTCATCTACCGAAGGCGATAGAAGGTATTCTAGGAGCAATCGTCGATCCACGTTTTACGAGGGATAATGGCAGTCTGATGATCCTACAATTGATCCGCATGCACAGCCACATCACCCTTTTCCCTCAACCGCCACGTTGATTAACCATGCCGTTATGGCCACGCCTCGTGCGATATCCTGCTTGTCTCCTGGCCTGTCGAGAAGCCTGAGTCGAATGATAGCGGGACGCTAGTTGTGTAATAAGCAGTATGATCGAGACCAGCTAATTTGAGCGGGATCTGAGTGGACGAAGACCGCCGATTTAGAACTTTCTGAAGGCGTCGTATACGATACATGCGCATACAGTCGGCTTCAATTGACGACAAGAATCCGTTGCCGTGCTGGTTCAATGTACGTCTTGCATCGACGCAAATGTATGGACTTAGCTTTGCGCGCGCATCGATTGAACTTGTTGGACCTCCTCACACATAAATACATCCTCCTTCATATGTCCGCATACAGTCAGCTTAGGCAGTCGGGCCTCCCGATCAACTGACGATGGACGTATATGTTGCTCCCGAGCTCGTCGGATGTGCTCATTCTTCCTAGATGAGAATGGGACCAGAGGTGTATTTTGAATTATATGCCCCCATTCATTCTCTTCGTGGCGCATCTACATGTGAGGACCGCTCATTTTGGATACTGTCCGACATCACCACTATTCCCAGCGCATTCGTGTGCTTAGCACGGGCCGTCTTCCCGGTAAACAGGACGTATGTCTTGCTGCACTCCCAAGCTAGTTGGATTTGGTCATTTTTTGGTAGTGACCTGAGGCTTACCTTGGTTGTATGCGCTCATTGATTTTGAGTATATGAACATACACGACTTTCCGATGTCTCCTTTCTACTCCCTCCTCAATGCAACTGTTGGACCTCCCGCACGAGCTGCTCTCATACATCGTGCACTTCGCCGATCCCAATACTCTCTGTGCGCTTTGTCTCACAGAGAAACGCACCCTCTATGACATCGCTCATGATTTCCTTTGGAAGAACGTCACTGTCATCTTTGGTACTGACCAAAATCCTGAACACAGCCTCTTTTCCTTCGATTCCGAGCACCTAGCAGGTATCAGATCCCTCTCCGTAGTCGTGGACGGATACTTCGACTTCTGTCTCTCTGCATTCGCCTCGGTCTTGACGTCAATGATCAATCGATCAATTTAGGCCTCGTCCGTGTGAGTGGCGGATCAGGCCCCTTCATTTGTTCGATTCTCGAGAATACGGGGCTTTGCTGATATGATACCCATCGTTATCCGGGACCTACGTATCTCCAGATGTCATTCACAACATGCACTTCGTTTTGGGACCTCTCACTGTCGAAGACTTGGAGGTCCATAGTCAGGTTCGTCCCTCTGTTTCTGACCTCATTTTAGTTAACAGGGGCGCTCGTAGATCTTGACGGCGAATGTGGGCCTATCGGCGTAACACTACGGTGACTGACAGACACCTACCTTGATAGAATGAGATGCAGGATGCCGTGATGTCTTTCATTTGGCTTGCGCTTTGGAAGTAAGCACCTAAACCTTGATTAATGTACCGTTATCCAGTACTGCTCTTCAATCCACCAGTGTCTGTTCTCGTCACTCGAGGAGCTCGTTTTTGACATCGCTCTCCCGCAGGATACCAACCAAAGTTGTTGCAGCTCATACCTAGCTTTCCTCTGCGAGGAATTCTCGCATCGTCTCTAGAGCTAATGAGACCTCGCTTGGTTGTTTCTCTTGTATCTTCCGCAAATTTGACTCGAAAGAATCATGAGGTTAATAGGTCTCACTACTCGCAGCTAGGACTCGCCGACAGTTAGCATAATCGTGACGGTGTTTGGATTGCCCTCAAGAAACGAAGGGAGTTTCCATTCGCATCATTAAGATATTCATCAATGAAATGGGGTACGTGCAGAAGCGTGGGCGTGGGTGGGCACAATAGATGTAGAAATAAGACATAGTATCAATCGATCTACCTGGGGGTCTACAATCACATCCCTGCCATATAGTCATCCATTTTTCTGCAATTCGCACGGTACCGTCGTTGCTTTAGAGAAGAGACTATTAAGAATCATCCGCCGTCTGTTGATCCTAGGATAACTCAGAAAATATTGGGATGCTCGGACGTGGACACATACTTTCAGACATGGACGCATTCTTTCAAAGGTGGAAACACTTCCGGATTGTCTGTCTTAATGTCTCTTTCAACCTGTATCTGTTTTCTTCATAACATGTTCTACTGTTAAACAGTGACCGAGCTCACCTGAATTCCTCCAACAGTTGTTGCTGCAATACTGCTCACTCCATTGCGGGAGTGAGTCAATGAGCCCAGAGCGAGAGTGTCATTGTCCCTGCTATGGCGAGCTGCACTAAATGCTGATATCGTGAGCATTCCATCAGGTGACTGGATGTATGCCCTCGCATTCAAATTTGCCAATAGAGTACTGAAATAGAGAGAGCAGAGCGAATATTCGACGATAGTATAATAGAGCGCATTGGGGTAAAATTTGACCTGACGTCATAGTAGTTCAGCGCATCAAAAACTCTATGGAAAGACGACACTACGAACAAGCACGAGTGCGACGGTAGCGGTGACGGCTGTCAATGCGCCACTCAGAACAATGACTGCAATGAGGCGGTATACCACGCGCCTCGTGCTATCAAAATGGATGTGGTAGGAGGTGGCTGTGAAAGGTATTCAAAAACGCACTTGGGGATAGTAGGCATTCCCGTGCGAGTTAGAAGGAATATCATGCTTAAGGATACGGCAACATCCACAGCGACTGAAACACTCATATAAGAGATGTTGAACCCCTAGAATCTGTCAGTATAATGGAAGCCAGGCAAGACATGTTACACACCACTATCAGAGGCGTTGATACGACTTTCAGGGGTTTTCCGTACCTATATAGAGGTAAATAATGTCAACAGGCAAGAACAACACGGCACCCACACGTTTATCAGATATACTTGGGAACAAAATGCGAAGTAAGCTTTCTGGATGTCGCCATATCTATGCACCTACCGATGACTACAACTGCATCGAAAAATGTTAATAAGAGAAATTACAAATGAAATCTACGTACCCAGTTGCCAAGACGACAGCATAATCTGAAGGGAAAAAATGGTTTAAAGCGCAAGCGATAGAAATTTAATTGATGCTAACCATGATAACAATAAATGCGACGGTGATGTATTTTTGCATTTTTGAACGAAAGGTGTGTTTGGAAACTGAAAGACGTCAATTTATCTTCGGGTGGTGTCTGCAGCCCTCACAGATATAGATTCTTCGAATGAAGTATAATTGTACAATAACAATGACGATGGTCTGCGAGAACATCAGTACGACTCATTGGTAGTTATGTTCTCTGTTTACTCACCTCCACCTAGGTGTGATGCTTTTACGGGACCGTCAAATCATGAGTTTTATTTCAAAAAGGCTCGAATAGCGTACCATAATTTCCCTACAGAGGGGCGAAAGACGTTAGCTTTGTACTGAAAGGGTCTGTCGTTGACATACGGTGGCGCTTCCTCTAGTCCCTCGATCCTTCCGTACTGATGTATCAAAACACTCCACTCTAAAAGAGAGGATTTAAAGTTAAGTCATAGAAACACATCCAGTGTATACTCACGCCCTTTCAGAATGAGAATTCCATTGGTCGTATCGAACACCCTATTGACCTGTCAATAGATAGATCTCCTTGCTATTAGTAGAAAGTACGTGCCAGAGTGCACCTATCTGTCCATAAATTAACACTAGCCGTCGCAAAAGAATGAAATATATCTACCAAGATTCTCAGAAACCGTGGATCAACGTTGGCGGAGCTTGAAGGATATTTCTGTCAGTGCATGTTTTCCAATAAATTGCGAGGACCGTACCTCATGTAATATATAAAGCTGAGCGAGGGATGAAGGTCAAGCATGCAAGGAGGTTGGCAGAGTTACTCTGAATTATACGTACACTTGAAGACTTGATACACCCCACATCGCGCAGGCGAGCCAAGATCCAACAAGAAGAGAGCCATAAGTCGAAGTGAGATCCACGATAATGGGGTTCTCAGTGGGTACAATCCGGTTTGACGTCGTGGTGTTGGCCATGGTAGGACTGATGTTCGCCGAGAGTGTGGTTGGACGACGTTTAGAGAGGATCGAAGAGTCGTTCTCACCCATCAAGAAAGAATAGCCGGAGAGATAGAAGAATGTCACGGATCCTACACATCCGATCATTCTAAATCCTTGATGATCACGATGGTGGTGCGTTATGACGATACCGGGGCCTACAATTTACCGTGCCGTACATGCCGTAGTCGCCTACTTTGACTGTCACATATCACACTTGTTACGTGCTGGCATTGGTTGCTCTTTCTCAGTCGTCTCTTTACCAAATGAGGCTAAGTCCTTACCATCATTCTCGTGGTCCTGACGCCTATCTCATGAAAGCCTCTCTTCCCAATACTCAAGTTGTTGCGGTGTAGAAATCAACGATACATGCGGTTTTTGGATATCGTTTTTTGATATCACACCCAGAGGCATCTATATTTGATCTGGATCATGATGTAAACGAATACCTAATGCATTTGCGCTTTGGAAAATGACAGGAACTCCACAAGGAACTCCATGCGAACGAAGTCGAGGAGAAGTGGATGAGAGGGCGGTTGGTCTCCAACAAACATTTGAAGGAGACTTTCAAGTCGTAATGAAACAAGCTGGGAGTTGTCGTAGTCAACGATATGTCCAAGGTGCCGTGTATCGTTCGTAAAGACAAGCAGATTCTGATGTCCAAGTCAGGACGGCACTTTTGATGAAGCGGTTAAGGTTGTGGAGGCGATACTCCATACAGCATCATCCGTCGGAGTGGACGTGTATGAACCCCAAGGTATGATCTGCCTTTACGGACATCGATTTCTCTTCTCATTGCATGCAGAGTGGATTGCACCCGCGTATTTGGCACGCGGACCAATGCGGCCAAGTATGGGTACGCATATATCCGGTGATTTCATACTTAGATCATCAAGGAGTTTGCGTTGATGCCGCAAGTGCTTTAGGTGTGTTGTAGACTGGAATTGCTGACCCAACTGGACTATATGCTCACGAAAGCTAATTGTGGATGAAGAGCGATAGCGGTACACGGGGTACACGACGGACACTGCCAGGTTTCAGGCTTTCTGCGTATCTGAAGTCAATGATTTTCATCGTCCCAAGTAGGTCCGCTACTTTCCTGATCTTCGACCATCTCGTCTCGAGTAAGCCCGTCCTGGCAAACAATATTCATATCGAACTAGCGTCCATCGTGTTCCACTGCTGACTGACGCCTAGCAATCTTCTTGACCTCCCGCGCTAGGTGCTCTCGCTCATCGTTGAATTCATAGACCTCGATGCAAGTACCCTCATGAGTTCTTGAGGGTCTGTTTCACCTTCTCAACGATATATTCAGTACTGTGACACGATGTTCAATGGGACAAATATAGCGGAACCTGTTGGATTAATTTACTGCTCGGAGCGATTAGGATAGCTCATACAGGATATTTCAATGGCCTCGTTACAGATATCACTATCCCCCGCATTGACCATTCACCCGCATGCATTCAGCTGACATAGGCGGGCTTCCCGGTCAACCGACGATTTTGGGTGGATATATGTCTTGCTCTGCTCCTGAGCATGTCGCATTTATTAATTCTTCCATAGACGAGATTGGACCTTGAGGCGTATTTTCAGTGGTATGCGCCCATTCACTCTCTCAGTGGCGTTTTCTGTCTGTTTTATATATGAACATACATGTGGCTCCTTCTTCCCTGTCCTTCAATGCACCTGTTGGATCTTCCGCACGAGCTGCTCTCATACATCATGCACTTCGCCGATTATGATACCCTCCGCACGCTCTGTCTCACAGAGAAACGGAACCTCTACCACATAGCTCGTCATTTCCTCTGGAGAAACGTCACGGTAATCTTTGACGTCGACCAGAAACCGAAACCCAACCTCTTTTCGTTCGATTCTGGGCACCTATCAGCTATTCGATCCCTCTCCGCAGTCGTGGACGGATATTTAGACATCTCTCTCTCATCATTTTACGGAGTCGCAGGACTTTGGCGATGTGGTGCCCATCGTTATCCGGATGTCATTCTAATATGCGCTGTCTTTTGGGACCTGTCACTGTCGAAGATTTGGAGGTACACGGACCACGTTTGTCTCTCTGTATCTGACCCCGCAGGAACTAACAGGGACGCTGGCAGATCTGGACGGGCCTATCGGCATAACATTACGGAGACTAACAGACACCCATCTTAGTAAAATAAGAAGATCAATACATGCCGAGACGCGGGATGTCGTCACCTCTTACATTTTGAACAACTGCGCCGCCACAGGAAGTACTTCCTGCCCTGTACTCCTAGAAAGGACCGCCTGTGTCGCTTCTGCTTGGAGGGGATTGAAACAACCGAACATGCACTGCTATTATGCACAGGTAGCAACGAGGTCACTGAGTCACGGTCGAGATTGCTCCTTGTCTTGATCCCGGCCCTCCCTCTCTCTCACATCACCGCAGGAAATGCAGAATGGATTCTTAAGAAGTTGATCTTCACCGGTCCAACAATTCATTTGGTAGCCAAGTTTGCTTGGCAAATTTTGCAGATCTTCCGACCTACCCCCATTTACCCTTCCAGACAGTTCAATTCTGAACTCCACGAGCGGCAGTGGCATCCCTGTGGATGCTTAGCTTGTCTCTCGAACCTCACATCGCTTGTGATCTATAGCCCGAAACACGGCGAGCTCGTCACCTGTGGGTGGGTTGGGTAGTACGGTATATAGATTTCCTAACTAGTTATTTGTACCGTACGCCACGGCCGTCTCTATAGCGGACCATGTTGTGTAATCTGATGATGCTGATGATGTGCACTTTTGAGGTATGCCCTGGTTGCTGTTGCGGCATCCATAGCTAATTTTAGATACTCCAGCGTCTATTCTCGTCATGTAAGACGTACGACACCTTACGAGGACCCCTGACCCAATAGCTACGAACGCAAACGGGATGTATTGAGTGAGTAGAGAGTCGAGACACAGTAGGTAAGGTCGAAGTAAGCGATCAAGAAGCGACACGACCAAAAGGGAAGTACAATAGACATGACGAAAGGTGTATGTTCCTCCGTCTGCAATCCTCTCCTCGTGTCTTCTTATTTTTACTCCAGGGCCTAGGTATGATACATCAGTGTCTTTTCTGGACTACTAGTTAATAGGCAATGGCAAAGCTGAGGGCCCCCACCCGATTTATTCCCAACGAGTGATGATGGGATGGTGCGTGGAACGAGGGAAGTATGGGAATGATGCCCATATACCCCAATGATCAGGAAAGGCCGATGTTGAGGACACACCGTCGGCATGTCAGGAAAGATTTGAAGGTGCTCGACGAAGAGAGAGCTCAGTGAACGTTTGAACTGTGAAATAGTGCCTTACGGGTGGCCTATCTAAGTCTTGTTCCCAAAAATCCATCGATTCGCCAGAACCAACGGTGTTTTCTGTTTCGCAGGGCTTTCGGAAGAGGAACATAAATCTATTTTTGCTACACAGGAGGCCTCGAGAAGTGCGGGAGCGGATTATCGACATGAAATCCAACACAAAGCGGACTTTTGGTTGGCACAGACGGAAAAGGACGAAGCCGGATATTGCCGAAGATGCTGTCCCTCTACCATCATCGCCAGTCACACCCACCGTCCCTCCTCTCGCACCTCTGCCATCGCTTCTTCAGACTCGAATCCCTGACTCCTCCGCCGATGGCTACCAAATGATTTTCTGCTGAGAATGAAGGTCTTGGATTCGGAGCATCATTTTTTGCGGAGAAATGTACGTGGCAGGGTTTTTTGATTACCGGTCTTGATGCTAACAGTAGCCAACTATCAGACTGTTTCATCCAATCTGCGCTGTGCGCTTCATGTACCCTCTTTCTCAAGGATATGCGAAGGACGACCGGTGATATCAACGACTTGATGCCATCATGATTGAAGCACCGAGCTTAGCTTCATCGATCATTGATCATCGAGAAGCGACGTAGCACCAGTTCTAGGACGGTTTTTCGTTTCAGGTACGTCGCCCTTTTTCGCGTCTGGCTAAGCCTGGACATCGCTCCTGCAGATATCTGGGTGCGTGCTCTTTCAACATCGCAATATGACCCACATCGCTGTCACTGGGACCGCTACTCTCAGCACTCTGTAATTATCGTCAATACGCTCGATGGCTATCAGAGTCACTCGTGGTGCTCATCGTGGTTTGTAACTGAGTCCAATCTGATTTCGCGTGCCGCAGGTGCCGGTGAGTCGTCAGTATGGTTTGTGATTCTTCCCTAGGCTGACATTCCCGATTTAGGATTGTCTCGACTGTCATTTCCTCGTTTCCCTCTTCTATAGTGACGCCTTTCGGGAGGAGGAGCCGTTGGTATCGGGAGGATGTATACACCTTTGTTCCGACGCAAAGGATCCGGGGGCCCGCGTATATTTACCTGCTTCATTCACCGCCATGCTATCCCTCAGTGCATGCGCCCAGCCTCGTTCGCCTCTGCCATAAACATTCACATCATCCGCATTCGTTTTCCTCGGTTTTCTCCCTTCATATACGCGTTCCGCGTCTAGTCGTCAAGTTGACGTGTTGTTCAAAATGAAAGATGCTATGTGAGTCGCACTGCAGGTTGAGCTGATCAGCCACGTTCTGCGCAGGTATATTACTATCCTCCCAGACATTTATTCCGTTACGAAAACAATGCACTATAAAGCAGTCATTCGCTTCACCATCCTCCTCGCCCTCGCCAGTGTGAGTCCTTCTTTCTTCGTATTGCGCTTCAATCATATGTAACATGCATAGTATCATGGGATTTCTGCCCGAGTATCCGACGAGGATCTAGATTGTGCCGGCGAGGAGTGCGTAGCGTAGGCCGGGAAGAGGATGAACAAGGAACTGTAACATTGCAAGAAGATGACATCTGGAAAGGAGAGAAAGAGAGATTTTTCCGAGGTTAAGCGATTCATTGTATACACCTCTACCGCAGTCTGTCCAATAAATTACTCGTACAGGACTCTATAGCCGAGTATAATATTTCTTCATGTTTTCCCTCGATATTTGCCTGCACGGTGAACTTGAAGCACATCCATGTGAGTGACGGATCAGGCCCATTCATTCGCATCGTTCTTGAGAATACAATGGCGTCTGTCGTGACTCTAGAATTGGATTGCTGTAATGCGGAGCCTCAGGGCTTTAATGATACGATACCCATCATTGTGAAAATCTGGTTTTTTGGAGAACGTCCATTAGATTTGAACCTAGGAACAAAACCAATCTTCCATGCCTGTTATTGTAGCGTTCACTGTGCATTTTACTCTCGGACTTGGGCTGAACGATCTGATATGAGGATTATCAGTCGAGATACGTATATGGCACCATGTTCAAACGCCATGGTGTAAGACGAAAAACTGAAGAAAACATATTGCAGTATGACTCTTTATTCAGGTACGGGGAATTGAATAACCCGCGGTAAGGTGCATTCCGTGAACTAGGAACAAATCATGTAGTCTGTGAAGGATGGCAGCAGGATATTGGCTTCTAATGTGTTTTAATAACGTGCAGCATTTAGTTTACCGCTACATAAATTGCGGATAAAACAGCAGATCTTGACTTGGCTGTGGGAGAATGCACAGGAGTCACACGAGCCAGGGGAAATGCATGGGATTTCTGGAGTACATTAACAGGGGGAAATATCGGAGCAGAATTGTCGTACGAAATACCACTTAGATTGCCCCTTGCACTTTTCCCATTCCTTGGTATAGAGATGATACTTCTCCGTAATCACATAGTGTACTAGCTGGGTTTATGGTAGACATGGTTCGATTCCCGCTATCCCAATGGGATTTCCGTGCGTCCTCATGATTATTTTTGAGTCATAAGTGTAGCTGTAGACATAACGAAGGAGGCCAGTCTCATTTGTCAGTGAGCTAGGGCAGTATACGTCCTTTGCTGTGGACTAAGACATCGGATGTACGCAAAAGGGCCATCATTAACATTGGTGACAGGCGTACACACGGTCCGTACTTATTCTCCAACAATTCACTTACTCACTACATAGTGATAAAGGCTCTCCAGGAGCCGTCAGCGTAGCTGCCGACGCTCATTTTGCAAGGATTTAACGAGGACGGTCAGAGGCAGGTCGGCAACAGGTCCGAGTCCTGATCCAATCCTGATCCCACAATTGATCCGTGTGCACAGCCACATCAGCCCTCTTTTTTTCAACCACCACGTCGATTACCCGCGCGTTACTAAGCAAAAGCCCTCGTGGAATAAGATCGATGCTTCCCGAGAGTGGGACACGATGTTTGTCGAGATAGATATGGATCGATCAAAGCGGGATCTGGTGAGCGAACTAGCTGCTTGGATCAATAAGGACCGCTCATTTAAAATATTTCAAAGGCCCCGTGTCCGACATGAGCACTATGCCCTGCATTGGCCATTCACGTGCATACAGTCAGCTTACACAGTCGCGCTCGCCGGTCAATCGACGCTTTGGGTTGGACGTACATCTTGCTTCGCTCCCAAGCTTGCCGAATTTGCTCATTCCTCCGTAGGGGCCCGAGGCTCACCTTAGTTGTATACGCTCATTCATTTCGAGAATATGAAAGTACACGACCTGCCGATGTCTCTTTCCTACCCCCACCTCAAGGCACTTGTTGGACCTCGTGTGGGAGCTCCTCTCATGCATAGTCCACTTCGTCGATCTCGGTACCCTCTGCACGCTTTGTCTTACAGAGAACAACGTCATCCATCACATAGTTCGCCATTTCCTTTGGAAGAGCGTCGCAGTTGTCTTTGACATTGACCAGAAACCGAAACCCAACCTCCTGCCTTCGATTCCGAGCACCTAGCCGCTATCAGATCCCTCTCCGTAGTCGTGAACGGATACTTCGATGTCTGTCTCTCATCATACGCCTCGGTCTTGGTGTCAATGACCGATGTAAACCATGTTCGTGTGAGTGGCGGATCAGGCCTATTCATTCACTTGATTTTCGAGAACACGACGGTGTCTCTCATAACTCTGTAATTGGATCGCTGTGATACAGAGCCACAGTACTTTTCTGATATGGTACCCTTCACTATCCGGGACCTACATATCTTCAAATGTCATTCCGATATGCGCTTTCTTTTGGGACCTCTCACTGTCGAAGTCTTGGAGGTCCGGACGTCCATGGTACAGGTTCGTCGCTCTGTATCTGACCTCACAGGGACTAACAAGCACACTCGTAGATCTGGACGGGAATTGTATGCCTATCGACGTAACCTTACGGCCACTAACAGACGCCTACCTTGGTAAAATAAGAAGATTATGTCTCGTCGATACATGCCGAGACGCGGGATGCCGTGACCTCTTGCATTTGACGCGCGCTTTATAGGTAGGCCCCGGTTGCTGTTGTGTTATCCAGAGCTAATTTTTGGTGCCCCAGCGCCCATTCTCGTCACTCGAGGAGCTCGTTCTAGACTTACTTCTGTCGCAAGATATACACCAAAAGCTGTTGCAACTGTCACCTGCCTTTCCCTTGCTTACTAGTGAGATCTCGCTTGGTATGTTTCTCTTGTTTCTTCCCTAGAATTGGTCTGAATAATTTGCGCATTCATAGGTGTCGCTAATCGCCGTTAAAATCTCCAACATTTAAAGGTAATCTATGCGTGGAATACAGGTTTGAATGTGTGTTTCCTTATGATGAGCCCCCACGCGTCGCCACGGCCTTGGTATTGTAAGGGAATCCCTTATAGTTCATTTCTTCACATTGATTCGCCGATTTGTCGACACTTATCGCTGATGCTTCTTATTCTCGATGAGAATTATCTACAGTTTGTATATGGTCCTATCTATGCAACATTGCGACCCAGGTACTTCATGATAGCTTTTTCGGACTCCGTTCTACGAATCTTTATATTGAATAATATGGACCATCTCTTGGCTCGACTTGCTTGATTTTTGTTCATTGAGTAACCCCACAGAGCAAACGGACAAATATATCGAGTCTTTCGTTGGCTTATGCATGAAGGTTAGGCTCCAGGGAGTAAGAGTGTAGCGTGGCATGGAAGCAAAAAATTAAAGATGCTACTGGGGAATTTGCAGCTGGATACGTCGCGCTGAGAGGAGATTTCCTATAGCGTGGGTGGTACCGATGTCAGCGAATTCAAAGAACCACAGAGACTCGTGCGTTGGCATACTTGAGCGAACGTTGAAGAGTTCATCGGTGGTGCCTTTCCAATGCAGCACGAGACGACCCAAGAATGAAGCCAGGGATGGGAGGTTTATCAGTGATAAGCCAACGGCACGCAAATGCTCCGAAATGCCCTCGTACACAGTCACATCCTTTCTGCAAGGGGCTTGAGATTGAAACGACCAAATAAACCAGTGGCACAGCGGACCCTGGGCAGCGGAATGGCTGCAGACGATAATGGTAAGGGTGCCGTAGTTTAACTTTGTCTTTGCTTAGCCCGGTTATAGTAACGAGGCTGTCGATGATTCTATGACCTGTTTTCCCCTTTGGTATTGGTATTGGTATTGGTACCGGCACAAGGTCCCAATAAGGAACGGTCTCAGCTTTCGGTCAGAGCATCCCGGGAAGTGAGTGGGTACGGATAGGATGACTAAGACGAATTTCTATTAAGACCCGGGTAATAGATTTAAAAAAATAGAGTTGTGACTCGTGAGAAGTCTCGCTCATGTACTGGGGATCAAAACGGGTCAGGGACTTATTATTGAGAAACGGATTCATCGACGTACCGACAGTCAGATGTCGCATCCATACCAGATCTCGGTGCCTGAAGTTGGTCTTCATCTCTGAGTTTTGTGCGTGGGGCAAGAAAGATGTGTGTCCGGATTTGTTTCGCTTGGCCGCGGATACAGCCTAATGGTGACAATTGAGGACGAGGGAGGTGGCGAGGAACCCAGATTGAAAAACAACATGGCTGACTTTGTCTGCAGAATCAATTGTTCTTTCTCTCCGACTGCTTCGCTCAACGATACTGATGGATTACGATCACGATGATACGTGCCGAAGTTAACTCCGTAACGACCTAGTTTTAGTAATCTGAAGAGAAAATTCAGACATGGAGTATACAGCAAAGAAAACGGCGTACCTTGCTAGATAATCCGGCGGTGAAAAAGACTCCACTTCCAACAACGAAACATGAACTGGTCGTCCCCGAGAGCTGTCACACCTGACTCTGTAACTTTTCTGCAGTGATCCCCGCAATAGGGTCCTATTGCTGTGGCAGTGTATCAAACCAACAATCCTCATAACTTGCTCAAAGATGGCGAAACACGTCGGAAGAAAAAATGAGTCATGCGAAGAAGTCGTTTTCGGAATCGACCGTCAAAATAGAACACGCATAGTACTCGGATCCGACCAAACTATCCTGGATTGGAACAAGAATGTCGTTTCTGGTTACAAGGAAGAGAAATCTTGAAAGGGGAAAATGCTGCCTTCCTCCCTTCTGAGCCTTCGACGTCGACGTCGCGCATCTCGTCGGTATCCCACGAGCATAATGATCAGAGGGGGATGGATCTGAACGGAAGGTGACCCCCTACTATGATGGGCAACGGCATCAAGTACGATGATGGTCTCCCGCCCAGCCGAGGACGCTTGTTTCTTTAGACGGCCCTACATAAGCGACGAGCTACCGGCAAAGAAGAAAAGACTCACGTTCTGTCCAACGTTCAATCCCGTACGGCAACATCCCACACCTCATAATGATGTTGTCCACAGGGTCTTGAGAGCACGCTTGCCTGGTGGACTCTGCCCAGTTGATCACAACGTCCAAAATGCGGGTCTGGGAGGTGCTGGGCCCCAACAACTCATGCTGAAAGATAGATCCTTTCGGACAAAGAGACAGAAAGGACCGTGAGCACTGCATCGGAGGGTGCAAGTCCTTCTAGACAACAGATGATTTCAATTCCTGATCCTCGCTATGAGCAGATAACAAGGTAAATATATTAAAACGTACCGTGGTTGTACCACACTCCACTTCATTGGCTTGGGACCGGTATCCATATCAATTCTCTCGACAGTCCTATTGGACTATTGATAGGCTTGAAGGCTCCAGGGTGAACTCCGCACCATTTCAGCAAAATCACCTCTGTAGAATGTGATCGGTTGACCGTGCGTGTCAAGAAGAAAGAAAAAGTGGTTGCTGGGAAGACGTATGAGTCGAATATGGTAGAATAAACCATTACGCGGCTACGATAGAGTCTTATCGACTGGTCCACACTTTCCTGAAATTAAATTTTGTGAAAATGCCTCTTTCCAGCAAGCGCAACTGGTGAGACAAGGCGTGTGAGGAACCAATTGATAAAGATAGAGCGAGATATACCATTTCTCGGGGGGTAGGAATTTGTCGGTGCTGCGGCCACTGCAGCGAGGAATTGTCGTGAGTGATATTGTCATGATGGTGGACGTTGAATGCAAGGAGAAGAGTTGTGACGCGATGTGACTGTGAATTGCGACCGGCACGTCCCGCGCCGGTCTGTCGCCTGCGAGGCTTGCTTTCGACAGAAACTTTACATTCAGGCAATAAACCATCGTCAAACCTACAGTATATCGGCAGAAGCAACACAGGTGCTTTCAAGAATCCTGTCCCTGACTTTCCTTGAACTCTCCAATACCCTGGGAAGGACAACGTCGACTCTCGCCGACTAGGTACTTATGGAAATTTCAATGGTCCAGGTGAAAGACCCAGTCGCAAAGCGAATTGGGACAAATGCAGAAGAAGCAGAGAAGGATAGAAAAATGATATTTGTTGAAAACTAAGTGCCACAAGGTTCACTGTGAGAGGAAGATAAGGAGGGTCGATTTCAGGTTAGTTGGTTTGAATCAGGACTAAATGGCGATGCGGTCCGACCTCCGAGGTCTACGACGTCCTTTTTTCCATCGACACCGCTTCACGGGGTGCACCGCGCAAAATAGTCACCGCCCAGTTCCGCCCGCCAAACTCATTACAAACCAGCTATGTCGTCTCAGGAACACTGGTTCCTAACCGCATAGCACGACAATGCCGCCTTGCTATGCCGTAAATGCCTCCTGTTCAGGCGGCATTCTTTGGTACATTCAATGAACGCCCGGCCAAGGCCGATCACCGACGCGCGATGCTTCTAATCATTCAATGTTATTTCAAGTCATCATTTCGAAAGAGGCAGACGGGAGTTTTGAAGTACCATCCGGTCCCGGTTTCTGCATAAAACAGGCGGCGAGGTGTAACTGTTGCCATAATATCTCGTGCACTGGAAGATCAATGATCGATAGCTTGACGAGACTTTTCAGCAATGGCAAAGCGTTTTTTTTGATTGTGATCATTAGCACTGCTTCTAGGAATCTGGAATTCTCAATCCTTGTTTCGTGTTATCCAACGAATTCATGAAAGACACCTTGAAGAAAGCCCAAGAGGAGAGGAGAGTACAGGAGGCAGTCTTGGTTCTTGATCATCAATGGAAAGCTCCGCCCGAGTGCACTGGATAGTGCCAAGGTCACTTACGACATTTGGAGGAAAGAATCCAGCTCGAGTTCTGATACGCATCGGCCTTAAGTGGGTTACTCGGTAACATGAGGGTCGTAGTATGAGAAGAACTCACAAAGGCCAGGTCCATACGAATTCGAACAAAATGTGAACACAGATGAGTATGGGCATATTGAACCTATGACTGAGTTTATGTCGAAATCAACATCTGGAGTGTCAGCTGTACGGTTCCGGCCAGTTCGTTGACGGCGAGTGGCTAACCAGCAGGCCCAGTCAGAACGAAAGACTAGAGGTTAGATACTTGTCGATCAAAGATGTTCGATTTGTAGGAAGCTCGGCAATTTTGAATGAAAATTTGGTAGTCTTGTGCCGGGTCCGTGGTACCGTGCTTGTTACACCTCCCAGAGAATAAGAGATCTGGAAAATCCCGAGTCTTCTGGTTACTGCCCAAGCGAGATCATTTTGATTGTCCCCGTGAAATATGGGCTTAAACATCGAAGATTACAATCCACGTAGATCTTACCACCATTCCAATTCTGTGAATCACTTCGGCCGATGCATGTCATTAACTGTCTAGAACGCAGTCCGAATTCACTTTCGACAATCGGTGCCTTCATGAAACCAGATTGTGACGAGACTTAGGAAGATTGGGTTCCCCGGTATCGAAGCTGCCTTGTTGCGCGAGAGTTCGGCGAGAACGACGAGATTTCTGTAAGGAACTTTTCAGTATGTCACATGAGTCCAAACGGAGGAAATGAAATGCGCAAAAGATTTTACAAGCTAGTCGTAGAGCTAACGATATCGCCGTCGTACAGTGACATATTAGCCCGTGTAGGATCTAAGTATGGAAGTGGGAAATGAGTATCAGTAGACACACAATGTGGTACCACTGCGGCCAGAGGTACAGAAGAATAATAGCTATCGTTATCTCCAGAGCCATCTGCACCCAACCACGAGAAATCCATGTATTCGTTGTTAGAGGTCGAATGTGACCCACGAGGGTATGAACCGACGTGACCGTGAATGGATGCCCATACCCCTTCCCCTCGGCCATAGTTTCCAGGGTCAGGAGTATTTGGCGAGGTGTAAAACGTAGGGGACGCTGGAGTGTTTTCTAGGGTCGAGGAGGGAGTAGATGAAGAAGATGAATCATAAATAGTCTCTGCAGGGCTTTGACGGCAGTCTGCCCTGGAAATTATACTACGCTCCTTAGCATTACGCCTTTTCTCGCGGGAAACGGAAGGATCATTGAGGAAGATGCACGTTTCGTTGCGCGAGACACATCTCGAGCACGGGTACTCGAGGTCGCATTTAACTTTGCATGCAGCACATGCCTATTATATTGTTAACTCGTGCAAGGGCATCATGTATCGGTAACAAACCTTGCAGGACTTCTGTCTCGAGCGATTGGATACCATGCTATTGTCTACGGTTAGTGTTCGTGTATTCAACATAAAGGACCATACTCACGGAACCTTACAGGTTTTCTTGTGGCGCGAGAGAACATCGCTCCTCGTGAATTGGGCGTCGCACAGCTGCAAAGATGATGAGCATCAGTATGACAAAAAATCGTTGGGAGAGTTTCGCCTACGTCGCAAACATACCTGCGCTCGTTGGTATCTACCGAGGTGAGATGAGTCTATGTCACAAGGGAATTAAACGAGTCTTACGGGAACGAATATGCCGCTGTAAATGGGTCACCCTTGTGAACTTTGCAGGACAGAGCTGGCAATAGTTTGTCTGCGGTAGTGTCGGTGTATTCCCTTTGTGAAGTCGCTTTTGGTCGCTGACTGGAAATTGGAACATGGTTGGGTGGAAAATATGGAACGACAGAAGCTGAAGTTAAGGGAATTCAAGTCCGGTGACCAAGGAGTCATGACGATCTAGGATCAAGATTTGCATTTAAGCGCCAGACGGCTTCGAACGGTGTAAGTAATCATACATAGAGATACCCCTGTTTGATTTCGTATCCTGGATGATGTTCTTAGCGGTGCGGGCTGATCGAAATGCATTCCTCGGCTCCGGACTGAGAGTTAGAGGCCAATGCTGAAGAAACTCGCGAAGCGGAGAAGCAGCCCATCATCCAAATAATGAAAACCTAATCAATTTTCAATTAGAGGGGGACGTCAATTTAATAGGAGCAGATTCAGGAAACAATGATGGTAGAACATCTTCATCTGATGTTGGACAAGCTAGCTGTGCGAAACCAGGGGAAACCGAGAACTTCTTTCACATAAGTTTCGGTTAACCCTGGCCCGTGGATTCCGAAGTCATTAGCAGCGGCGACCTCTAGGACAACGTACAGTATATCAATATGCCGTGTCTAGCGCAACATGTAGTAGCACTACCCGAAAGGCAACAGCGTGTAGGCCAGCGTCTTGAAGGTGTCTTATCATAAACATGGTCATGGGCAGCACCAAATTGAGACGAAGACGTAAACCCACAGTTCCCAGAGACCGCCAACATGCATCTAAGAAGAAGGTTTGAATTCCAAAGTAAGGGGAACGAACCGCAACAATGTCCTGCCGACGCTACAATACGGCGGGCCTTCCGTAAATCCGGTACTGCAGAGATGGGTTAAGGCGGCCATTCGAAGCTTCTTATAGACTTCCCGCTTACAGGTCGAAAATCTGTTATCTCCCTTAATGGGTCAACACAAGGGAATGTTGGCATATGGCCAAGCGCATGGAAGTGTCCTCGCTTCAGTATAGCAGGGGAAGTAGGTGCAGCGCCTCAGAGTTTGGCAATGCAATCATCAGACCCCGGCCCTTTGTCACGAACTGACGCCCATGCGTAGAGAGAGCCTGAGGTCTGTTCTCGACAAGTTCTTCAAGTTTCCACGTCTGGATGGTGCATTTGTATGAACATTAGGACGGATGCTTGTTTTGTGAATGGATCGAGCTCACCAGAGAGAAGGAAGGTGTTTGGAGAACTCCCCATAGGTTTAACATCACGTTTTGTAAACTTATGGAAACGAATTCCATCGACAACTCGTGCTGTGATCCAAGGCACCATGAAATTAGCATCCATTGTACTCAATAAGGAATTCGCGGTCATCGACAACGTCATAGGTTTGTCATATGTATGTTCTTGTAAGTTCAGTGTTCATTCAGAACATTAGAAGGAGACCCGAGCATAGAATCAAAATGATATTGAACCGTCATGTACTAGATTACTGGACGACAGATTGACCCAGATCAATATTAATCGTGACTTGTAATGATTTTATAGGAAGATAACTCAAAGATAGCTTACCACGCGGGCTTCCTGGATCGTGAAAAAAAGCATGACAGAGCGTATTGATTCATCACGAAAAATTGCAAGACTTCATACAGAATTTCTTGATTCAAGATAGGGTGTACGGCTACGAAAACCATCTGTTTCAGCACTAGCAAAGGCATGGAGCAAGAGAAAGCTTAGCCGGTATGACAATGTATTCGGCATGGTTTTGAAAATAGCAGGGAGAAATGGCCAGACGTTCCTAATTCCTGGAGAGGGCGATAACTACCACAATTAAATCGATACGGGACGTCGATGCTGATATAACCGAAGTGATTTCGCGATCGTGTTCAACTTGAATTAGTGACAGCCGCGTCGCACCAGCTTCGTCCCAGCCGATATTCATACGTCCGGGCCGAATCCTGATGCGAAATCAGCCATTCTATGATACAGTCTTCGAGACGCCATAACCTTGGCAATAGTCTAGTACTTCAAAGCAGACCCTGACTTTTCCTGATCCCCAGTACCATCGAGTTTATGTCGTTTTTTTCACATAGACGAAGAAAGGTTTCCAGTTAACGTTGTCTGAATTTTGAAAACGTGGGTTCTACTTACTGGGTTCGACGGCCCGAACTGCAGAAGCTTCGAAGTTCGGAAACTCATCAGTTCTCATACAAGCGTGGAAACACCTAAGCTCTTCTTAGGAGAATGACATATGTATAGAAATAGACTGACTTCCCATTGCCTATAAGCCGCATAAATCGCGGCCGCCGCGCGTTTTCCCCGTGTCTATCTGCAACAGGAGAGCATTACGGTACCAATCCAAGACCAATGGTTCATTTGATTCGTCGTACATACATTGGGATATTGAGTTGACGATACAGACGATGTTCCTCTTCTTCGTGCTTTCTACTACTAAGTACTTGGACAGATCAAGTTTTTCTAGTAGCAGGCCCTGGTGACGTATTTATAGGGAGTTGAAGATAGCTCTGCATACAATTATTGATTTCCTTCGGCAATGAGCATTCGACTGTTTCTCGAATAATAAATATGTCTATCAGAAGGTCATGAGAATCTCAAGTTAGGCCTCGGAATCTGATCGCTCATCACGAAGAGCAATTGGCTGGCCCCGCACCTTGTGCTATAATACGATAGAGCGCCTGAAGGTCCTCACGGAATGACTTTTCGCACCGTGAATAAATGCATTCTTTTTCAAAAATCAGAGCCTAAAAAAATCAGCCTTCGATTAAGTCACGGCAGCTCGTTGGATTTGAACACAAATTTACAGCCATCTATTCACTTCTTCCCTGAGTTTATCCAGTCTATCATGCCAAATATGGTTTGCCCCATCGACGATAACGACGTCAAACAAATGGGATAACGTCTCTTGTGACTCTGGAATTGAATCGCTGTTACGCGGAGCCACAAGACTTTTCCGAGATGATACCCATCGTTATCCGGGATCTACGGATCTCCCGATGACATTCAAATCTGAGTTTCCTTATGGGAGCTCTTACCGTCGAAGACTTGGAGGTGCATGGACCAGGTTCATCTCTCTGTATCTGATCTCGCAGGAACTTACAAGCACGTCCATAGATCTTGGCGGCAAATGTATGCCTATCGGCATAACCTTACGGCGACTAACAGATGCCCATCTTGGCAAATTGAAAGGATTATGTCTCGTTGATACATGCCGCGACGCGGGATGCAGTGACCTTTTGCATTTAGCACGCGCTTTGGAGGTAAGTGCTCGAACTTCGGTTGCTATAGTTTCATCTATAGTTAATTTTGGATATCCCAGTGTCCATTCTCGTCACTCGAGGAGCTCCCTCTCTCGCAGGATATGCACCAAAAGTTGATCCAGTTTATACCTGCCTTCCACGTGCTTAAGAATTCTCGCATCGTCTGTACAGTTAATGAGACCTCGCTTGGTATGTTTCTCCCGTTTCTGCCGTAGAATCAGTCGGAATGATTTAAGGTTTACTTAGGCGTCCCTACTCGCAGCTAAGACTCGGTAACATATTATCATAAAATATGCATGGAATACATATTTGTTGATGATGAGACTCTCGCATCGCTGCGGCTTTAGATCCCTTACGGTTCACGCTCATCGCTCATACCTTTTTCATTCTCACTGTATGTGAGCCGATCCAGCCGAACTCTTGCTGTGATTTCTCAACTACGCTGATAACTAGATTAGAACTACCAGCTTCAGGAAGGATCACTAAGCACACCAACGACTCGCCTGCGGCACACGAAACCAGATTAAACACGCTGGCAAACCACGATGAGTACCACCAGCGACTCTAATCTCCTCGTCGTACATCCGCTTGAATTGCTATCAAGCCTGTGGGTAATAGAGTGCCGAGAGTAGTGCTCTCCCTGGCGGTGAGGTGGAGTCGGATGGCGCGCGCTTATTGTTAATGCGGTGCACCAAATAGAGCCCGAGAAACGTCTGGAAGGAGCGGTGTCTAGGGCTGGCCGGACACTAAAAAAAGGGCAGCATACGTACAACAACAACCATCCAAGCCCTGGTACTTTGTGGCCCTCCCTTTAAGTCTCCATTGGTTCGTTCTTGGTGAAGCTCTATGCTTCAATATTTCAATCGTGGCGTCAAGTCGTTGCGTCACTGGTCGTCCTTTGTATATCCTTGAGAGCGCAGAAACACGGAGCGCACAGAACAGTCTGAAAGTTGGCTGCTGTTAGCATCAAGATCGTAATGAAAAAACCACGCCACGAACATTTCTCCCAAAGAAACGATGCTCCGAAGCCAAGACCTTCATTCGCGGGGGAAAATCAAGCGGTACTATTCGGTGGATGAATCAGGGATGCGATTCTAAAGAAGGGATGGCAGAGGTACGTGAAGGGACGGTCAGCGGCGATGATGGTAGGAGGAGAGCATCTTCGGCAATATCCGGCTCCGTCCTTTTCCGTCTCTGCCGACCAAAACTGCTCTCTATGTTCGATTTCATGGCGATAATCCGCTCCCGCACTTCTCGCAGCTTCCCGGGTCTGCATCTTGTAAGGCTCAAGGAGACTGTATCCTGACTTTTCACGCCGCAGTCGTGTCGGGAGTCGGGACATCCAGGGTCATCACAACGGAGGTTACGCGTGGACAACCACCATGCTTCTTGCCCTCGACAATGAATGGGAGAGCGTGTGAAAATGTAGAAATGGCAATGGCAATAACATGAAGTGATTGGGAATCGAACCCGAAGGGGGTCCATTCAGCTAGTTGCGTATTTCACTGCGCATTTTCCTGGACAGGGATCTACAGCTAAGGTTAGTGGCAACCCGAAATACCGATGGAGACCTCAACGATACTCTAGCCACTTTCCCTTTGACTACATTGGGGATGCTGCCTATGCAAATCCGTAACCGCACTTTATATTTAGTCTCTCCTAGACAGACGGACGATACACACCTATTGAGGAAGGGAGAGACGGTGTGTATGTATATTCAATGACCATACCCAGAATTGCCATTAATCTTCAAGTGCGCCGAAAAAAGTTCATGGCTGCTGTGAACCATTACATACCGGGAAACTGTTGCTTTAAAAACAATTTTCGTAAAGACATCACATTATCATTGGATCGGGAATCGGACAACGGGTGACACCCTGAAAGTTAACGACAGCACCATATCTAACTTTGCGGGTTCGATGTTGCTTCCTGAAGTTTGATGAGGGTGGATATGATATATCCCTTTAACCCCGCTGGCACGTCAGGAAAGAGGGTACGCTGCACCTAGCTAGCTAACGTATCTTGTCGGAAAATTTACATTTCACGCGCCACAACCATCCGTTTCGCAGGACTTTGGTACATGGAAAGCACTCAGGGCCACGGGAGAACGAAGACTGACGGAACCGGATATTGCCGAAGATGCTTCCCTTCTACCATCATCGCCAGCTGCACCCGCCGTCCCTCCGTCCCTTACCTCTGCTCTCGCGCGCCTGACTCCTCCACCGAATATATGACCCACATCGCTGTCACGGGAACCGCTACTCTCAGCACTCTGTAATCATCGTCAACACGCTCGATGGCTATGCAGGCGGGCATACGGATAGAGTTACTTGTGGTGCTCATCGGTGTTTGTGAGTACGTCCAATCTCATTTCGTGTGCCGCAGGTGCCGGTGAGTCGTCAGCATGGTGTGTGATTCTTCCATAGGCTGACATTCCCGATTTAGGATTGTCTTGACTGTCATTTCCTGGTTTCCCTCTTCTATAGTGACGTCCTTCGAGAGGAGGAGCCGTATTCACCCGCTTCATTCACCGTCACGCTATCCCTCAGTGTATGCGCACAGCCTCGTTCGCCTCTGCCATAAACACCCACATCATCCGCTTCATTTTCCTCGTTTTTCTCCCGTCATAGACGCGTTCCGCCACCCAGACCATTCTACCGCTCCCATAGTTGTCCCCGTCTTCACTCCATGTGATTTCCCAATGACTTATCCACATCAAACTGCGGCTGGAGCCCTGTGTCGTGTCTATCAGTGGATTGTATGGTCGTTTCGCTGGACCTTAACTCCCATTTACCCTGTGGACATTTCGAGCGTCCGTAGGCCGGATGGCGTGGCGAGGTCAAATAGAGCGAAGGATGGGAATGGCATCGGAAGACGACGCAAAGCTGTCTGTAGATGACATTGTCTCTCACAGTCCGCATTTTATTCTAGAGTGGTTGAGCGTGTTTGATGTGCAACGAGGACGACCTGCAATGAATATAACGAATCTTTGAAATTAGATGAGTCGGATTCTCCCGTTGTTTTCTTCGAAAAATCAGTATTCTATAGTGCCCGAGGCAACGAATGACTCTGTTCTCGCATAGAAAGCCCTCAACGGATTGTGATACATCGAAACGAAGTCCAATCTACTGAAGTCCCAACATTGTCCTCTCGTCTACATCGGACCAACACTCGGATATGGCGTAATCACCATACAGCTTTACCCTGGTTCAATCCCCGTTATTCGAATACATTCTCAAGTTGATCACTTTTTGACATTGTTAGTGTGGACTTTGCATCAACCCTGTATACGACAAAGTAAATTAAATATCTTGCGATCGACGATGTACTCGAGCGAAACATGGCGAGACTACCGGGGCGCAAGGCGTGGTAGGCGAAAGGCTCGTAGATCTCCATCCAATGGCGGTACCCATTTGCTGTAGTAAATCCGCTTCCGAGGAACCTTTCCATGTCTATCAACAGTCATTCGCAAGGCCTGTTCTCCTCAATATACGTCAGCCAGTACAGATAACAGTGTGTGTAGATCCAAGGGCGTGCGGTGGAGGCTGGTAAGTGGAAAGTGCAATGTGTTCCAGTGTGATACGAAAATTAGCAGAGCCTATGATGATCTCTCGGATTTCATATATAGGGATTTGAACCTTGGGCTTGACTATCCATGATTGACTGTTTCACCATATCCGAGTGGGAGTTGGACGACACACATGCGTCGTCAGCGAACGATGTCAAATCTGCTTGTCCTCACCGATTGGAATTTTTGATAGGGCTTGTGGATTTGGCGTGCCGGTGAATTGTTCGTTATGATGCGGACGATGGAACCAGCTCGTTGCAGAAGCTATAGTCTATGAATGCAGTCAGGTATAGTATAAATGCTAGCATGGTCCTATCTTAATGCGGGTTCGATTCCCATATTCTGACCTAATATGCATTATTTGCTCGAGTTTCTTTATGCCCCGGGCCCATTTCTTATGGGCATAAGTATACACCTCTACAAAACACAGGTCTCCATCCTTCAGAGTGAAAAAGGATATTATCGAGACCAGAGACTTAGCCAGTCGGGTGAGATGAGCCTCCGGTGAAATGAAGGAATCCGGTATGAAGGATGAAGCTGAAGCTTTAAAATGGAAATATTACTCGCCAAAACCTGTATTGAATTCAAGAGTTTTTGAAGATATCAGTACTGCGAGTCTGAAGCCATTCAGTGTACGATTCCGTCCTTATCGCAATGGAAACATACTTCGCAAACACTCTTTCATTCTAGAGGAGACAGCCCAGAAATTCGTAAGGGGAATAGAGAGCCTGCTTGTGCACCGGGTCTGGATGTCCAGAACGAGCTCATCCAGCAATTAGGCCTTGGGGTTGAAGTTTTAGTTCTGCATTATAGTAGAGCGAATAGGGCTTACCGGTACATCCAAGTGCAAAGCACGCGTCGAGTGTAAGATGTCTCGAAGCCCCGAAATTGGGCGAGTATCAATCAGGTGGTGCGGCCGTCTGAGGGTTGCTAAGATATGTGTCTGGTAGTTACACCGATATGCATACATGCGCCATCCGTATACCCTAACGTACCACGTCAATTACTCTGAGAAACTAGATACAGAGTGACAAACCTAGATCCAAATCCCTCGACGTTGACAGGTCTGGAACGAAGCTTGGTTTACGAAATACAAAACTTCAGGAGATCGACGGACGACGTATAAGCAAGGTCTTGCTCCCATTCCAGTGCTACGTGGCTGAAGGGCCAGATGATGAAACCTGCTCCCTCCTTTCGTCGGTTGCGAAGATGGCGAAGCGCCGCTCATTCAACATAGGCCACATTTGGTAGATAGCTAAAATCGAAGGAAAATAGACACGGATAAGGGTAAACAATGTCCGCAGCAAGTTCATCACGTAGAAGATATCTTGCTACAGGAGAGAAGCAGAGCGAGGAGGGCGCCATGGTTCGTGAAGTCGACGAAGAGCCGAGGGCACCTAGGCTGAAACGCTGAGATGTGAGATGTGAAAGGTCAAGCAGTTATGCTGAAGTATCGCTGTGTCGTTAGGTGACTGCGCGGTCTGCAAGCGCAAGGGGACATTGGTACTGTATGGAAAGTATGTATTCCGGTGTAAGGTAGATAGCCTAAGATCCTAACGCGTTCTTGAATGCGCATCTCCCAATTTCGACCTGCTTGTAATCGCAGGAGGGAATAGGGGTGTGTGATGAGCCACGTTCAGTACAAGCGAGACTTCCTGGGTCTCGTCAGATGCTGACGCGTCATCCGAACCGCCGGTCTGTATACACAATAGGGACTAGCCTGCCATCGATAATAAACCAGACGCAAGAAGCCGTCTACTGAAGAATGAGTAAATCTGATAGGTTCAGCGACATGACTTACATAAAGACGTACATCCCCTGTGTTGGTGAGTTCATCAATGGGTTTGTGTTCAGTGCCACCGGTGTCAAGGCAGTTTTAGACAGAATAAACTGCGAGTGGCGGACTATATGCGCATGAAAGCTAGTTGTACGAGTCGGTGTGGAATGACAGAAAACAGTTACGCTACTCACCTCGTAACCCAGTCCCAGCACAGGATACGCATATCAGAACCAACTTCCGCCGTGTCCCACTACTGACCATTGTTTCGGCCGACACCTGCTAACAAAGCAAACATAATGCTGGCGTTCATCGAGCTGATGCTGTTCTTGATTGGTGCGGTCGATCGATATGGTAGTTCAATTAGAAACCCGGTATTAAGGAACACCGGGGTTCTATGCTGCCACGATACGTCAAGGCCGACGTGGCTGTGCACGCGATCAACGTACGTACCTGCCTTCCACGTCATCGAAGTTACTCATCCTTTCGTCCAGACTCGCGCCGTTTTCCATCTCACCTGGGAACTTCTCTACATCAAGTCTGCGGTTGTGCCAAAATGTGGTTTGTCTGTTCTTCCCCGATATAAACGCCTTTTCTCGCTTACACCCGAACTGTATTTTGATCAATCACTTTGTGGACTGGTCACCGGTTACCCTTTATCTTCAATTGCGCATATCAAAGGAAATGATGCAGAGATGCTGGCCCCCTACCTCTTCACCAATTTAGGCTCTGGATCTCCCACACAAGGTGCTCTTGCTCATCGTTGACTTCACGGACGGCGATACCATCCTGGAGTCCTTGATCTTTGGTCTCACTGAGAAGGACATCCTAAACAATATAGCGCGTCGATTCTACAGTAGAATGTCACCATCCTCTTTGTCACTAGCCTCAAATCTGAGCCCGGGGCTAACACTTTTGACTTTGATGCGTCGCGCCTCTCTGCTATCAGGCCACTATCTATAATCACTGCAGGATATTTCGGTTGTCTATGTTCATATCTCCGCAGTATTCTCGTGATGATCAGGCTAAATTTGTCGGCTTGATCTTTAAGGAAACGATGGCCTTTCTCGTGGCTTTAGAAACGCACGTGCAGCCTGAGATATGTACCCATGATCCCAACGTTCACTTGCTTTTGTGATCTCTGTGCAAGGTCCAGGATGGTTTCTCGGCACTCCGCTTGATGGCGAATTGTTGAACGTTAGGTTAGCTTGTTAGCGACTCACCTACGCCGATTTTGGTACAATACAGAAGGATGCCGCATTTAACGCTTAGGCTGAGCTGAGTTCGGATAGCCCATGCCTGATTATCGTCACCGGAGGAGCTCTTTCCTGATATCCCTTCTCTCGCAGAACACGTTCAAAATTCTCGCCTCGTTTCCTACAAGTATAATTGAATGTCGCGTGGTATCTATCCATCGCTGTAATGCCCGGATCATTTTGGACCTGTCTAAGGATTCTGTCGTTATGTGTAGGGCTCGTCGAAAGGCTCTCGGGAATTCTCCCACCCCGACTGTCTGTGTCGAGTCCATGTTTGATAGTGAGTAGGCTTCCTATGCCATGTGGACATTGTGGCTGAGATCTATTTGCGATTGACTCCCACGAATGACCCGAACTCTTCAAAACCGGAACAATGAACACTTAGTTGGGGAGTAGTATTTGCATCTTCTGTAGCTTGATACTATCTTTTTTACATTTGCCGTTATATGTAGGAAACCGGTATAATCCGTCTAGTTACTGAGCCTGGCTGGCATTTAGATATCGTTTGACGCGTTTTTTTTTTCATTCTGGAGGAAGGTAATCCGCGCGTTGTATATATGGATTTGGTCGTTATATGCTTAGTCTTCCCATCAGAAAATAGATCCGGTCAACGACAGGCACTCATCTGGTAAAGACACTCAGGTTCTTTTGAGAAGGTCCGTTGGATTTGAGCCTAGGATCAAAATGAACATTATCTCAATGTATGCATGAGTGGGGGATCGAACCCAATCCTGGCCGTTAACATTTCGACCTTGGCACCTATTAGCACTATGGTTTCATCCGATAGCGGGTCTATCACTGGAGATATAACGCACTATGTTGGAATGTAGAGCAAGACAAAAACTGAAGAAAACATTTGACTGTGTTCACTCCCTACCTATTCAGATACGCCTGATGCGACTGTTACACTAGCTTATCCATGATTGGGAACGAATTATGGGGTCCGTGAAGGATGGTAGTGGGATACTGGCTTCTCGCGTTGACCTGACTGTGGGAGAATGCACAGGAAGTGCCGAGGGGAAGTTGGGACGCTACGCATGGGAAATCTGGAGTACAGTGAGTAGCAGGAAAATCTTACAAGTGTCGGAGCAGAGCAGTAGGACGACATAAAAATTAAATGGCTCCTTTCACTTTACTCATTTCTTGGTATCAGGACGACGATACTTATTTCTCTGCAATAACATAGTGTATTCGCTGGGTTTATGGTACACAGTGGTTCGATTCCTGGTATACCGATGAGATCTCCTCAAGTCCTCATTGCTCTTTCAATTCATAAGTGTAGCGAAAATATTGTAAAGCAGTTACTTTATTGTACATCTACTTGTCAGTGAGGTAGCGCAGTCTAGCCCTTTGTCGGAATAAAGACATCAATATCAATTTGGAGGAACGCTGCGGTATGCAAAAGGACCGTCATTGATGAAAGGGGTACACACCGTATTCTCCAAAGGTTAAATTACTCACTACATAAAGGTACTCTAGGAGCTGTGAGCGTAAGTGCCGAGATTCATTTTACGAGGATTCAATATTCAACGTTCAACCCGAGTCGGCCCTCATCCAATAATTGATCCGTGTACACAGCCACATCAGTCTTCTTTTTTCAACCACCACGCCGATTACTTGCGCAGTTACCAAGCAAAAGCCACTCGTGGAATAACAGCGCCGCTTCCCAATAATGGGATATAATGCTCGCCCGGACGGATATTGTGGGACCTGGTGAGTAAACTAGCTGCTTGGAGCCATAGGACCGCTGATTTAGGATTCTTCAGAGGCCCCGTGCCCGACATCATCACTATCCCCTGCATTGGCCTTTCACGCGCACGCGCTTAGCACAGTCGGGCCTACCGGTCAACCGACGATTTTGGTTCGACGTACGTCTTACTGCACTCCCGAACTCGTCGGATTTGCTGATTCGTCCATAGATGAGAATAGTCCCGAGGCGTATTTTGAGTTGTATGCACTAATTCATTCTCTGTGCGGCGCATGTATATATGAGGACCGCTCGTTTCAGATCTTGTCTGGCATCACCACTATTCCCGGCACATTCATGTGCTTAGCATGAGCCGTCTTCCCGGATAACAGGACATACGTCATGCTGTACTCCGAAGCTAGTCGGATTTGCTCATTCTTCCATAAGGGACCGAGGCTTACCTTAGTTGTATGTATCCATTGATTTCAAGTATATGAAGGTTCACGACACGGTGATGCCTCCTTCCTACCCACCCCTCAAAGATGAACCTGTTGGATCTCCTGCATGAGCTGCTCTTATACATCATGCAGTTCACCGACCCCGATGCTCTTCGCGCACTCTGTCTGACAGAGAAACGCATCCTCCACAACATAGCTCGTGACCTCCTTTCGAGGAATGTCACCGTAATATTTGACATCCACCAGAAACCGAAACCCAACCTCTTTTCCTTCGATTTTGGGCGCCTCGCAGCTATCAGATCCCTCTCTGTAGTCGTGGACGGATACTTCGACGTCTGCCTCTCATCATTTTCCTCAGCCTTGGCGGGATTGATCAATATAAACCATGTCCGTGTCAGTGGCGGATCAGGCGCCTTCATTTGTTTCATTCTCGAGAATACGATGTCGCCTCTCGTGACTTTGGAATTGGATCGCTGTGATGCGGAGCCCCAGGACTTTGCTGATATGGTGCCCATCACTATTCGGAAGCTACGTATCTTTCGATGTCATTCCAGTATGCGCTTTATGTTGGGACCTCTGACTGTCGAAGACTTGGAGGTGCATGGTCCAGGTTCGTCTCTCTGTATCTAACCGCATATTAATTAACACGGACACTCACAGATCTTGACGGGGATTGCATGTCTATCGGCGTCACATTACAGCGACTAACAGAAGCTCATCTTCGTCAAATGAAAAGATTATGTCTCGTCTATACATGCCGAGATGTGGGATGCCGTGACCTCTTTCACTTGGCTAGCGCTTTGGAGGTACGCCCCGGTTGCTGTAGTATTATTCAAAGCCAATTTTAGATACTCCAGCGTCCATTCTCGTCACTCGAGGAGCTTGTCCTTGACATCCCTCTCTCGCAAGATACACACCAAAAGCTGTTGCAGCTGATACCTGCCTTCCCTATGCTTAAGGAATCTCGCATCGTCTCGAGAGTTACTGAGATCTCGCTTAGTATGTTTCCGATTTATTTCATAGAATTCGTTTGAAGAATTGACAACTATCATAGGCCTCGCTACTCACAGTTAGGAGATTATCATAATGTACGCGGCTTGGAACAAAGACTTGAATGTATGCAGCTCGGGGATGAGTCGCTGCGGTACTGTAAGGGTACCCCCGGGTATCGCTGCGACTTTGACACTGCAAGGATATCCCTTGCGGCGCATGTATGTTCACTGGCACTTTTTTCATTCTTGAAGAGATTTTCTACATTTTTAATATGATCCCATGTATGCATCAGGGCTTAATTCGAGAGGGAGAAATCATTGATGGAAGGTAGCAGCGGCCGGATACCCATGGCTGTAACCGCGTACCGTGGCACAAAAATGAAGACTCTTTTATTCAGATACGGAGAGTTGAACCCCACCAAATACCGCCTTGAAGTAGTTGGGCGATACCTTTGGCTGTTACACCATATGCGAACGATTCCTGTCGGTGGTCAGGAACAAAAGAATGTGATCTTATCACTGTTTCTCTCTTCTTTGTCTGCGGATGATTGTTCAAGACAATAATGAATTTGAAGGAGAATTGTTCACCGTACACTGTACATATCTATCTGCCCTCAGTCTTCTGCGTTCCTTGCACCATTTTCGTTATCCGTAGCACTATCCTCACCTTCTAAGCTCTCATGTCATCCATGAACGCAGCGGCGGAATCTGTGTGGAGTCACTCGTATGCGTCCAAGTACTAAGTAGCTTTTGAGTGTGTGAAGAGACACCATCAACTGGCTTGTAATTCTCGGAAATTCTTCCGGTATTCACTGATCCCCGTGCGACATTGATTAGCATTATCATCGTCTTTGTTGTTGATATGCTGCTCATTTTCGTTCTCCGGCTAATCACTCTCTCAAGTCTTCCTTTTGAGGTACCGCATTTACGAGAAGGGAATGCCCACTTTCGATTTTTTGCAATGCCAGCACTCGATCAAGACATCGCCACGACTCGTAAAGTACTGATTACGTAGACGGATAACCTCCATCAAAATTCAGGGCGACATCGCCGGTGTTGCCGGTTTATAGTGGGTCCTTCAGTCCTCTTTTGTGTACTGCGGCAGCTTCAGCGCACGACTGCACTGACCAGTCCGACCCACAACTCCCCATCCATTCCTCGCATCATGCCTTTGTGTCCCATGTCGCCATCACCCTCTTACTGTCATATACTCTCCCGTCGCCTTGTCACTCTTTTACCCTTGCATTTTCGCGGTACAGTGACGAGGATACTCACTGACATTGCGTTGGACTTTAACTGGGCGACAAACAGGCATACGTGAAGAAGAACATAGACGGCCATCTTAAGATCGGGTATACGGCAATAGCCAGTATCACATGTATGTACTTTGAAATTAGTAGGATTAATGGTGGAAGGGCTAACATTACCGCCCGTCTTCTGCATGACGACTGAAGGGTTCGACTCCCCACTCCCGAATAGTATTCTATTCTAGTCGCTTTTTGTTCAACTTATTTGCTCGACACCGTTCATTGCTACATGTTTCTTCCGGAATTCTGTATCATCAAGTAAGGCCAATATCCTCGTCTTTATTGTGCTGTCTAAAATGTACATGTGTTCTTTTTATGAAGTACGAGCCAAGAGTCCTCTCTACTGCTATTTCTGTGTGCCCAGTTTATGAAGCGGGCGACATCGTTCCTCTTCCTGCAGCGCGGGGTCTATTCCCCCTCTCTGCAATTAAGTGGGTGATCAATAATTTTTGTTCTCCGCATCACACATGAACTTAGTTTCTTAATAGCTGATGACTACGTCGAGGGCTCCGACTCTATTTCCTGAGGACACGTTTGGACAAGGCAATCAGGTAAGTGACGCGCATATATCGCAGCATGCTGTCTATGTGGCCGTTGAGAATATGGCGCTTCTAAAGTACTTATCAGGAAATACTCAGAGGAGCTCGATGAAAAAGGAGTACAGTGAGCTATTAACTTGCGCATTAGTGTCGGTCTGTCTCGTTCTAAAAGAATTTATCGCATGCGCCAGACCCAACCATATTTCTGTTTCGCAGGGCGTTAAAAAAAGCATCCGTCTGTTTTTGTTACATGGGATGTGCGAGAGCAAATTTAAAAAAGTCAATTTCAGGCGGGCAGGACGGAGCCGGATATTGCCGAAGACGCTCGGCTTCGACCATCACTGTCAGCTACACCCGCCGTCCCCCCCTCTCGTCCCTCTGCCATCGCTTTTTTAAATCTGTAACCCTGATTCCTCCGCCGACGGGTACTGCATAGTCCTCCCATAGGCGAATGACGGTCGTGGATTGGGAGCATCCTAAACTCTTTTGGTGACATGTACGTGGCGAGGCTTTTTGATGACCGGTCTTGATGCTAACCGTAGCCAACTGTAAGACCGTTTTATCCAGTCTGCGTTCCGTGCGTCCTCGTTCTCAAGGATATGCGAAATATAGAGGACGACAAGTGACAGCAACAACTCGACGCCACGATTGAAGTCACCGAGAATGAATCAAAGCAGACTTGAAGTGAGCACCACAGAGTACCAGTGGTAGGTTTGTTGCTGTAGCTATTCTGCCCGCTTTTTCAATGTCCGGCCCACCCTAATTATCTCTCCTTTCAGAAGCCTCCCGGGCTCTAGTAGTAGCGCGCATTTTCAACATCGTAATCCAACCCCACCTCGCTGCCGAGGAGAGCACCACTCTCAGCCGTCTATCATAACTACGCTCAGAGGTACAACGGGAGGATAGTCTGGCTGGTGATGCTCATCGGTCGGCCAGTGTGTTCAATCTGGTTTCGCGTGCCACAGTCGGTGAGTCGCTTGTGACCCTCCCTCAGAAGCTGAGATCTCAGATTTAGGATAGTGTCGACTATCGTTTTCTAATTCCAGTTTTCTATGGTGACGCCCTTCGAGAGCAGGATCATATGCTGTCGTTCCGATGCAGGGGTCCGCGGCCCACATATGTTCGTCCGTCTTGTTCACCGTCGTACTTTCCCCGTCTGCCTCTGCGATAAACACCGCCTCATCCCGCATCCATTGTCCTCGCTATTCTCCCTTATTGGACGTGATATGGGTCCCGCCACCCAGGCCATTCTATCTCTCTCATAGTCGTCACCGACTGTTCTCACTCCATGTGATATCCTGATGACGGATCCCTGTCAAAAACGGCGGCTAAAGGACTGTGTCGCGTCTATCAGCGCATGGTATAGTCATTTCACCGTACCCTAACTCCCCCTTACCCTGTGGGCGTTTCGTCCATTTCCGTCACTCAAAGAGCTCGTTCAGGACTTGCCTCTGTCGCAGGATATGCTATTGCGGTTGATACCTGTCTCGTATCGTCTCTAAAGCTCATGAGACTTTCCTAGGTATGTTTTCTCGTTTGTGCCATAGAATTGGTCTGATCGACTTGCAACTTTCATAGGCGTCGCTACTCGCAGCTAGCACTCGTCTACAGATTGTCATAATCTATACATGGAACACATATTTGCTGAGGGTGAGTCTCCCCGCGTCGCTGAGGGTTTGGATCCCTTACGTTTCACACTCGTCTCTTTATCCTGATTCGACAATTTGGCGACACTCATCGCTGATACCTTTTTATTCTCACTGAATGCGGTCCTATCTATGCCGGATTATCGATTCCTACCCAGGTACTTCATTATGGTTCTTTCGGACTCGTTCTAGTAACTACGGATGTTCATATTGAATAATATAGGCCATCTCTTATCTCGACTGACCCATGTACCTTAACTTTCAGTAAACAAAAATCAGGCTTATTGCGAGGACCGGGTGACCTCATACTAATAGACCAAACGGACGAATATCTCGAGTTCTGGGTTGGCTTGATCATGAAGGCTTGACTGCCTGGAGTAGCGTGGCATAATACATTGACGCGTACTGGAAAGATGTCATAGTGGAAACAGTTCGTGGGGGTAGGTGCTAACTAAATCGACTCGACACGATAGCTTAAATACTTTGATTAATCTCGAGGAAACGGGCTATGCAACTGAACTCGAATGATATGGGTTCGATTCCCAATCACTGCATAATGCATAATACGGGTGTGTAATGTTTTTCACACACTCTCCCGTTCATTGTCGGACTCGAGAAGTATGGTAGTTATCCATGCGGAGCTTTCAGTGTGAAGACCCTGGATCCATAATACAAAACGCAAACTGCCTCGCCTCTAGAGCGAAAAAAGGCATCAAGAGTACACAGTTCGAAATAAGATCAAGCTCACGCAAGCGAAAAATACTACTCTCAAACCATGATTGGGTTCGGTGGGTCCTGGTAATCATTTGGACAGAGATAACTCTCTGCTCACAATCAAAAGACAGATGGAGGATAGGCATCGAACCATGAATAAGCCGCTGTCCTAATTCCAACAGCTTGGATACTCACTTGGAAGCTGAATCTTGCGGCATATCAAACAGGGCACATCGACGGAGTCGCACAGAAAACCAGACCACTTTGGTTCCTATGAGCCTACTAGATCGTCGTCCCCAGCAGCAACGGAATGCAGGCTTCTACTGTAGGTGCAGATAACTCACGCCGAGAATAAGAACACTACAGTGGTATAACAGTCCAGCTGCGGTAGCCTTGGGTTTAATTCATAATCACTGCATTGATCCAGTCCTTCTTAGTCTGGAAGCAAAATCATTTTTCACCTAAATCTCCCATCCATTGTCAAGCATCATTAATTCGAAGTCTGATCATGATGTTAAATATGATACGCAGATCATTTCTCCTGAGAATAAAAAGAAGGAGCTAATGATATCTAGGTCGACTAAAAAGACGACCTGTAACAGCTTCCCATCCATTTACGAGGTGACATCACAATATAAAAAGCTCATGATAAAGCTATCGTTGAGCTACACAGACGAAGATACTACGCCATACCATGTGGTTGATCGGTCCGTTTTGAAAAGGTCGGATCCGTTCGAGAGAGCTGCAAAGAAAGGGGTATCAGCATACGATGACTGAATGTCATTAAATAGCTCACCGACTCGCAAACACATATGAATCGTCTATGGTGCGACGACCACTGGGAGCCGTCCCCACAATTGGAGAAACCTTCAAGAGTTTAGTATTATTCAGCACACGATTCTAAGAACAACGGAAACATCATACCAGGCGATGCCTAGGAGACAATACAATGAGTATTAGCAACAGGAAAGGCATAGATCTCCTCGATGAGCTTTGGAATCGTGGCTTGTGGGAGTGAGGTATCCCAATCAAGTTCCTCTAGGTAAGAGAAATGACTCGGGTGGGTCTGCGGGGTCGAAGAAGTAAAAGTATCAACAAGAATAGAGCAAGTAGGGCTTATCTCCAAATCGCATGCCAAATGCAAGAAGTAACGGCATTCTGTATCTCGGCACGTATCGACAAGACATAAACCTCTGATTTTACCGATAAGGGCGATTGTGAGTCGCCGTAAGGTTATGCTGACACGCCATCCAGGCCTATGAGTCTACGTGTTAGTTACTACAAGGACAGATACAGATAGATGAACCTGGACCGTGCATGCCCGAGCCTTTGACATGAAGAGGTCCAAAAAGAAAGCGGCCATTGAACGACATCGGAAGACAGATAGCTACCAAAGTCCTGTGACTCCGCATAATATTAACGGGCATCCAATTCTAGAATCAGAGTGACGAGAGACGCCATCCTACTTTCGAGAATCAGGCGGATAAAGAAACCTGACCCTCCAGTCACAAAAAGGTGGATGACGTATGTGACGCGGGGACAGATGGAAAAGATGAGAGACTGAAGTCAAAGGACCCACCTACGATTATGGAGAGGGGCCTGATAGCGGCTAGCGACCCGGTATCGAAGGAAAAGAAGGTTCGGGTCGAGTTTCTAGTAAGTGTCAAAGATGGCAGTAGCGTTACTCCAAGGAAATGACCAGCTATGTGATGGAGGTGGTCTTTCTCAATGAGACGGAGCGCGCGGAAGAACTGGGGATTGATGAAGTGGATGATATATGAGAGCAGCGAGGTAAAACAGGTGCATCGAGGGGCGGGTCAGAGGTAGGAAGGAGGCATGACTGGGTCGTGTAACCACGCCGAGAATTACTGCGTGAATAGAATTTAAAATACCCCTGGATGATGCGCCTGGGGCAGTAAGCTGAAGACGTACATCTAATCAGCAACAGGGAAACCTGACTGTATGCGTGTGAAAGAGTGACCCAAAGGAGCGGTACTCATTGATCCAAGCAGATAGTTTACTCACCAGTGTTTAGGTCAACCCGTATCCATCGTCTGTCCTAGCGAATGCCGTAACCCACATGGCTGTGGATCCGGCCGTTCCTGATTGGGACCTTGCGCCGGTAACAACACCTACACCAACACCACTATCAGGTAGCAGCGCTCTTAACGGCGTGGGTAATCGAGATGGTATTGGTATTGGTACTGGCACAAGGAACGGCCGGCACAGCCCTGCCATGCGATGCCATGTGCTATGGCTGTGCGTGCAGATCAATGATTGGATCAGGCAAGGATCAGGAGACTGCCACGCGCCATCCCCTCGTTCAATCCTCATAAAATGAAGTTTGGCAGTTACGCTCATGGCTCCTAGAATAAATTCATCTGGTGAGTGAAACAATCCGCGGAGAATATGAAATCTACGCCTTTGACCAATGACAGACCTTTTCATCAGCTATACGAATACAGAGAAATACGTTTCTCCGTCCTGATACCAAGGAAAGGGACAATCTAATTAGCCTCTCGGACAAAACATCCCTGCTGATGAGCCGCAGAATGCACGAACGTCGACGAAAGCTGAAGAAAAGATTTCCCGTGTATCATTCAGATTGAACCATGAATCTCCTGCTCAACGGAGGGCAGCTGTTGCACGACATTGTGAATAGTTTCCGTGACTGGGAACAGATGATGGCATGTGAAGAAGGATGACAGTGTGATTTTGGCTTCTCATCGTATCGGAGTGTAACGTAGCATAGGTTCCTGGTTGCTGTTATATCCATTGTGTACCCCCAGACAAGAGAAATATGGAGTGCATCAATGGGAAAAAATCACCGAGGTAAGTTGTAGTGTGATATCCAAATGGTCGGGCTGCAGCCCTTGAGCGACTCTTTTCGGACTTGCCATGTCCGGGCCAATAATATGGAAGGCACGGGGACTGCGTCGGATGAAATCATCCTCAAGTCATCGACCAGGGGTATTGAAAAGTTACGACCCTCTCATCAACCAATCCTTCCCACGATAAAAATATAGCTAGAGTACAGCTTGCTTTTGCTTTAATGTAAGGCACTTGTATATCTTCGGAGACAAACAACAGCATAATAGATATCCGGTTGCGACATTCTTTGCATTCAGTGTTGATTCAGCGAGCAAGCAATGATCGATGATATTCTGATGAATGTCTGTTTCAATTAGCCGCCCATGGTGTTTGTCGTAATCTATTCAATCATGAAGACGGAGTGTAATAACTTATTGAGCTATCATGCACCTGGGAAATTAGGAATGGAAGTATTAGAAATATATATATAAAAACTGACACTCTGATTCAAGCTAAACCGTAGCAACACCACTCCCAGCATGCACCTTTCTTACAAAGACTTCTACTATGATGGGTGTGTATTCCTTTCATTTCTTGTTTCTGCATCCATCCTCATGGTGACATTTACAGGGGACTATTGAGGTTTGCAACATATTCGATTATGCCTCTCTGCTTTGACTAAATTTCTGCTAGGAGTCCAGCAGACTACGACTCAGGGTATGTGGACTCTACTCCGCCCGAAAGACGAGCTGACATCATACGGCGGGTCACAGATGCGCCTCTCACGCAAAGCAGACCAACACTTCATCAGGTTCTAGTGGTCCTGGAGGGGGAAAGCCTGTTTATCCGCCTAAGGGAACTGGCCAGAGCGGAGGAAGTGCAGGCTCTGCTGATAACGGAGGTAGCGGTAAACCATAGACCCACATACTCTCCAAATGATACCACTACGAATGCTGTTTTGTCAATGACAGGGTCAATAATGAGCTATGTACAATGACCCTACTACTTCACGGAACATGCATCATTATTGATGCGTATTAACCTTCACGGTTATCCACCCAGGGTATCGTGCTCCCAGATTGGGCCAAGAGAATTCTGTGTTTGCGTGGTGCATGGAAGTGTTGTGTTTCCGTCAGTGCGTGTACGTCATTATGTCTGTATGAAATTAAATATGGGTGCGAGCGAAAAATTTGAGTTAATGAGTCTTACAAAATACCTCGATTTTCTGACCATGTAGAAGACCACACGGAGTTGACAGATACTTAATAGTGCTACAATAATTCTTTCAGACATGGTAGACATGAATTACCGACAGTCGTTCCTTCCTCCGACTCGGTGTTTCTTGTTTGAGATCAACTATGAGCATAAGTATACACCTCTACAAACACAGGTCTCCATCCTTTAGAGTGAAAAAAGATCTTATGGAGACCTGAGGGTTAGCGAGGCTGTAAGATGTGCTTGTGGCGAAATGAGGGATGAAGCTAAGCTTCAAAATCACAATATGACTCGCCAAAAAGTGTATTGATTCAAGACTTTTTGACGATATCAATGGTGCGATTCTGAAGCCATTCAGTGTACGATTCCGTCAATATCAGAATGGAAACATACTTCGCAAACACTCTTTCGTTCTAGAGGAGATAGCGCGGGAAATTGTTAAGGGGGGGACATGCAGACCCTGCTTCTGAACCAGGTCTGGATGTCCGGAAGGAGTTCATCCAGCAATTAGGCCTTAGGGTTGAAGTTTTAGTTCCACATTAAAGTAGAGCGAATAGGACCCACCGGTAACTCCAAGTCCAAAGTACGTGTCCAGTGTACAATGTCTCGAAGTCTTGAATTTGGGTGTGCATCAATACTGTGGTGTGACCAACTGAGGGTTACCAAGGTACGCCTCTGGTATTTACACTAATATGCATACATCCACCATCGGCATACCCGACGTAAGCACGTCAGTTAATATGAGAAACAATATGTAGAGAGACGAACCTAACTCCCAATTCCTTGACGTTGACAGGTCGAAAACGACGCCGCTCACTCAACGTAGGACACATTTGGTAGATACCCGAAATCGAATGAAAATAGACACGGATAAGGGTAAACAATGATTGTAAAGTTCTGCATCAATGTCAGCACGTAGAATCTATCTTGCTACCGGAGAGAAACAGAGCTAGGAGGGTGTCATGGTCCGTGAAGTCGACGAAGAGCCGAGGGAACCTAGGCTGAAACACTGAGATGTGAGATGTGAGAGGTCAAGCAGTTATGCTGAAGTGTCGCTGTGTCGTTAGGTGACTGCGCGGTCTGTAAGCGAAAGGGTACGTTGGTACTGTATGGAAAGTATGTATTCCAGTGTAATGTAGGTTGCCGAAGATCCTAGCTTGTTCATGAATGCACATCTCCCAATTTCAACCTGCTTGTAATCGCAGGAGGGAGCAGCTGTGTGTGTGTGATGAGCCACGTTGAGTACAAGCCAAGACTTCCTGGGTGTCGTTCAGATGCTGACGCGTCATCCGAACCGCCAGTCGGTATACACAATAGGAACTAGCCTGCCATCGATAATAAACCAGACGCAACAAGCCATCCAGCGAAGAATGAGTAAATCTGATAAGTTCAGTAGCACGACTTGAAGACGTACATCCTCTGTGTTCATGAGTTCATCAACGGGTTTGTGTTCAATGTCGCCGGTATCAAAGCCAAATAAACGGCAAGTGGTGCACTGAGCTGACTGTAACCCGTAGGGGAATACGGGGTACAGCCGAGGGACAGCAAGGCTTTCCACACATCAGAAATCAGCAATTCCTGTCATTCCAAGCTGGTACGTTACTCATCTGATCCCCCTCAGAGTAACTCCGTCCCGACATAAAATTCTCAGAGCCAGCGTCCGTTGTGTCCCACTACTGACTTACTACTGACTGACACAAGACTGATGCCTAGCGATAAGCATGAATGCAGAATGCCGGCGGGTCTGACGCTGTGTTTGAATGGTGCGGTTGATCGATATGGTGGTTCAGTCTGCTAAACGACCCATACCACTTTGAGACCACATGTTGCAAAGTTAGTGCAAAAAGTGTAAACAGGATAATGCCCGTCCAGAGTTCTGCAAAAGACTTCTGACCCGAGCTAATTTGTCATGATATGTCAAATCCTCGGTATCGCTCATGAAGTCAGAAACCTTAGCCCGGAGACCTTAGCCATGATCCATCCGATAGCGTTCATCGACATCTGCACTGGGCACAAAGACTGCTGCTAACTAATAAGTACTGTAAAATCCCCACGTGGAAGAAATGTCAGCAAAGGATGTAACAACGGAGAACGACTTGTCCGCTTTACCGAACAAATCCTCATTTTACGGCCTGTATCGCTCATTAACTCTGAGTTATGGACCGTATGGTAACAGGACTTGCATTTCAGGGATAACGACGCCAATGGGGGTCTCAATAGACACCGTGATAAAACGTATCCGATGTAGCGCTCCTAAAATGCGCTCAGGTAACGGGGTTGAACACAATAGTTATGAACATGCGCAGTCATTTCCTCCACTGGAAAAACGACTTTGTCTATTGAATTACTTAGTCTACGGGTTCACACACGACAAATGGAATACTGGCCTACTGGATACTAGCCCGATCAAACCTTTTCTTCATTATCCCGGTGTTTTTACTAGATAAAGACGGGGATCAGTAAAACGCAGGGAGCCCGGAGTGTGGCAGTGTATAAGCGATAGGGACGACACTTGGTAGTAAGCCACGTGGAGATGATTCTTGATGTAACCTGGACTACCCAGGACTGGAACTAAGCCATGATCAATGATCATTGTAAGCAGGTTCGCTATCTTCGAGACTCAAAGCTTGCGAAGCTCGAAGCTTAGCGCTCAAAACACAAGCCCGGGCAAAGAGCGAGGCCTCATATGGGGTCCAGCCTTTCAGGGCCAGACTCTGGCTAATCCTTGTGTTTCTAGTCGCCCACAATAGCAAACGGACCTTTTGTGAAAGTTTCGGGGCCTTTGATTCACTGTTCCAGTCGCATTCTCGATGGGAACGAGTCAGGATTATGAACCCCAAATTGCGAGTTACGGGTAGCTGTACATGCGTTAGTTTTTCATGCTCCAAGGACCGGTTGTGCGATGGGTACGGGCGGGAGGCTGGACTCGTTATGGACGAACAGGCATCAAGGAAGTGGGAATGATGTTGGAATGATGAGAACACGTCGCACGACGCGTGTTTGTCAGCCGGACGCGTAAGTCACGTGTGTGATCGATTGGACCGGAAACCAAATTAGGTGACCCTTCCTTCCTTTCTCTCATTGACGATCGCAGCGCTCCTCAGCTCTATGCCTCCAGGCAAGCAGTGTCCTGTCCAAATGCTCTATCCTTTCCTTCGCGATGATAGTACGACTGGTACGTAGGACAAACAAGTTCAACTCAATCTTGAGGATGCGATGGGCGCTCTCGTGACTTTTGAATGGCACGGCAGAGCGTGAGATGCATATACATAAACCCGACATCCGCTTGCTCTTGCAACTACTGTGCAAGGTCCTGGGTTGATGCTCTATACTCCGCCTAACGTGCATGAATGGCGAATGTTAGGCTGGCTTCTCTGCGACTCATCGACACCAATTTTTGTAGGATGCCGCATTCGACGATACCCCTGGACGGATTGTCGTCACTAAGGAAGCACATTCCGGATAACCGTCTGTTGGTATTGTAGGGGACGGCGGCGTTTCAGCTGCTTGCACTTTACTCATTTCGTACTATCAGAACAATAATTACTTCTTTGCAATCACATAGTGTATTCGCTAGGTTTATGGCAAACGTGGTTCGATTCTCAGTATACCAATTAGATCTCCACAAGTCCTCATTACCATTCTTCATTCAAAAGTGAAGCTGAAAATATTATGAAGCAGTCTCTTTCGTATACGTCTACTCGTTATGTGAGCTAGCGTGTCTATACCCTTTGCTGTGGACAAGCTGTGTACAAAGACATCGATTCGGACGTATGCCAAAGTTGGTGAAAGGCGTGGACAATACACAAAGGCACCCTAGGAGCGACGAGCGTAACGGCCGAAGCCTGATTTACGAGGATTCAACGTGAGTCGGAGTCCTGACCCAATAATTGATCCGTGGTGCACAGCCACGTCAGTCTTCTTTTTTCAACCACCACGTCGATTACACGTGCTGTTACCAAGCAAGAGCTCATGGAATAAGAGCGTTGCTTCCCGATAATATGACAAGATATCCAATGGCACGTATATGGCAGGACCTGGTGAGTAAGCTGGATGCTTGGATCAATGAGGACCGTCCACTTAGGATATTTCAATAGCCCCGTGTCAGACATCAGCACTACCCCCCCGCATTAGTCTTTCAAATTTCACGCGCTTAGCACCGTCGCGATTACAGGTCAAACGACGATTGTGGTTGGATGTACGTCTTGCTGCACTCCCGAGCTCGTTGGATGTGCTCATCCTTCCTGGACGAGAATGGGTTCAGAGGCGTATTTTGAGTTGTATGCGCCAATTCATTCTCTGTGGGGCGATTATATATGTGGGAATCAGTCGTTTTAGATATTTTCAGATATCACCACTATTCCCGGCGCATTTATGTACTTAGCACGAGCTGGTTTCGCAGTGAACAGAATGTATGCCTCGCTGCGCTCCTAAACTAGTCAGATTTTTTCATTCTTCCGTAGGGTCCCGAGGCTTCTCTTAGTTGTTTGCGCTCATTCATTTCCAGTATATGGACGTACACATTCTGCCGATGCCTCCTTTCTACCTACACCTCAATGCAACTGTTGGACATCCCGCACGAGCTGCTCTCATACATGGTGCACTTCGCCGATCCCGATACTCTCTGCCCGCTCTGTCTCACAGAGAAACACGTCCTCCATAACATAGCTCGTCATTTCCTCTGGAGGAATGTCACCGTCATCTTTGGTACCGACCCAAATCCCAAACCCAACCTCTTTTCCTTCGATTCCGGGCGCCTAGCAGCTATCAGGTCCCTCTCTACAGTCGTGCATGGATACCTCGATGTCTGTCTCTCATCATTCGCCTCAGTCTTGGCATCAATGAACAATATAAACCATGTCCGTGTGAGTGGCGGATCAGGCCCCTTCGTTCGCTTGCTTCTCGAGAATACGATGGCGTCTCTCGTGACTCTGGAATTCGATCACTGTTACGCATCGGAGCCGCAGGACTTTTCTGAGATGATACCCATCATTATCCGGGACCTATGTATCTCCAGACGACATTCTATCGTGCGATTTCTTTTGGGACCTCCCACTGTCGAAGACTTGGAGGTGCATGGACCAGGTTCATCTCTCTGTATCTGACCTTGCAGGAACTAACAATCACGCCCGTAGATCTTGACGGCGAATGTATGCCTATCGGCATAACCTTACGGCGACTAACAGACGCCCATCTTGGCAAATTGAAAAGATTACGTCTCGTCGATACATGCCGCGACGCGGGATGCCGTGACCTTTTGCATTTGGCACGCGCTTTGGAGGTAAGCGCTTAAGCACTCGAAATTGCTATAGTTTCATCTATAGTTGATTTTGGATATCCCAGCGTCCATTTTCGGAGCTCGAGGAGCTCGTTCTCGATATCCCTCTCTCGCCGGATATGCACCAAAAACTGTTGCAGCTCATGCCTCCCTTTCCTGTGCTTACAAATTCCGACATCGTCTCGAGAACGAATGAGACCTCGCTTGGTATGTTTCTCTCGTTTCTTCCGTAGAATTGGCCCGACTGATTTGCGATTCCCATAGGCTTCACTAGCAGATTATCGTAAACTATGCAGGGAATACAGATTGGGAGGATCCGTCTTCCGACGTCGCTGCAGCTTTTTCCTCTTTGATACTAGCCTCGTGTATGAACCCGAGTGCAACGTCCTTAGACTTGGCCTCTCTGCTACCAGGTCGCCATTTATAATTGTTGCAGGACATTTTAACTCTATGTATTCATCTTTTCCCCCGATATTCGCGTGAATGATCCACCATATCCGTGTGAGTGGCGGATCAAGTCTATTTATCCACTTGGTTCTGGAGAATACAACGACGCCTCTCGTGACAACTGGATCACTGTAATGCAAAGCGACAAAAATTTGCTGATACGACAAAGATCGCTATCCGAAAGCTATGTCTGTCCCGATGACATTCCAACGTGCTCCTTCATTTGCGACCTCTCACCGTTGAACTCTTGGAGGTGTGCCGTCCAGGTTCGTCTCTATGTATCTGTCCTTGTAGTAACCTAATAAGCACGTTTGTAGGCCTGGACGACGAATGTATGCCTATCTGCGTAACCTGACGGCGACTCACAGAGACCCATCTTGGTAAGATCAGAAGGTTATGTCTCATCGAGACATGCCGAAATGCGGGGTCCGGGACGTCTTGCATTGGGCGCGGGCATTGGAGGTAATATAATTGTTCTATTCTTCGCCATGCTGATACTAACTTCGCACCGCAGACCCGTCCCTAGAGAAGCATGTTTAGATATCCTACTCCGGCAAACCATAATTCTGAAGCTTGTTAAGGTAATGCCGCAATCTCTCCTTTTCCCACTGGTATATAAAACTCTTTGCAATGTTTCCCTACCACGGCTTTGAATCATGATTTGAGAGTAGTATTTGCTTCTTGCCTCGAATTCTATCCTCTTGATACTTTTTCGGATGTGGTCGGTGTTTTGTACCATGGATCCAGAGTCCTCATAACAGAAGTTACGCACGGATATAACTACCACACTTCTCGAGCTCGGCAATGACCAGGAGAGCATGTGAAAAAGAAACAACTGCAGTGACATGCAGTGATTGGGAATCGAACCCAAGCAGGGTCATTCAGCTAGTCGCTTATTTCACTGCTCATTTTCTGGATAGTGATCGACGGCTAAGCTTTAAATGGAGAAAGTTGACGCTCTACTGATGGAAATCTGGAAATGAGGCGACCTGCCTTGCTAAACAAGATTCTGGCGACTTTCCCTTTCACTACATCTATGACGCTGCATACGTGAACCTGTACCATACTTCTAAGTCGAAATATCACGCTCGGAACTGCTAACGGTCTTAAAGTTCACCAAAAAAGGTTCATGGTTACTGTGAACCTTTACATACCGGGAAACTGTCGCGTTAAAAGCAATTTACATGAATACCATTGGACTGGGATTTGAGTCACTGGTGACTCCCCAGGAGTTAGCCACCGCACCATGTCCAACTGGTTTTGAGTTCCAGATTGGTACATACGAGTCATCTTACTTGAAAAGAGTAATAAGTCTCTGAACGTCCAGCAGAAATAATTTATCTTAGGAGTCCACGACCATAGTGATGTACACATACGAGAACGAACCCATCTTGTTCGACAGAATTTATCACGTCGAAAAGAATCAACTGCACCATTGAATTTTGCAGGGATTAACCTTGCCTTCAAATTTTCTACTGGCGAGTACGATGGGATGACAAGAACTTCGGCCGCTTCGTTTATTCATGATGCTCGAGCGGAAGAGGAACGAAAGGATGGGACATCGGACCGAGCTGGGTTTTGCCGAAGATGCTCTCCTTCTGCCACCATCACCGGACTCTCATCGTCTGTTGCTCAAGATTTCTTCGACACCTCTAGTTTCAAGATGATTTACAACGGATGAGCGAAGCGAAAGACGACCGTCATTCTAGGATGATCTTTACTGTCGGTATGCTGCTCGTTTTCAGTCTCTGGCCAGTCCTTGATATCCCTCTTTCTGGTATTCCTGTTGAATTCACGAGAAGGGCGCGATCATCTTTGATTCAGTAATGGAAATGCTTAATCAGGAGATCGCAAGGTACTTGTTAAGACGACATATAGCTTGATAACAGTTCAAGAGGACATCGACGACGACGCTCATCTAGTGGGTTTGCAGTCTATGGTGGGTCCTTCAGTCGTGCTTTGTGTACTTCTGTCTTAGACAGATATCCCAGCCTCAGCACAAGCCCACCAACGGGCATTAATTTCCCACCGTGCGCCTCTGTATCCACTTCCGCAGTGGTTATGCGGGCGTCATCACCTCATACTTTCGTATAATTTACTACAGTGATCTCTGTGCGCCCAGGTTATGTACCAGTTAATGCCTGACCTCTTACCGCAGCTCGTGGTTCTATTCCCCCTGTCTGCAATTACATTTGCATATGTGACACAATTTTTGTTTCAGGCATCACACATCAACTTCTTTTCTTCATCGTTAAGCGCTAAGTTAAGGGCTCCCGACCTATTTCTTCCCCAAGAGGGGAGATCTGTTTGGACGGAGTAATCAGGTCTGAGGTGAGTGACGCGCATATATCTCAATGCTCAGCCGTGGCGGCCATTGAGAATATGACCATGATGGTGTATCAGGAAACGCTTAAGGACCTCGACAAGGCGAGAGTGCAGTGAACTACTGACCTGGCGCCTTAGACAGGGCCTACCGTGTTTGAAAAAAATCCATCGGATGCACCAGAGCTGGCAGAAACAGCCAATTCGCGGGGCTTTCGGGAGAAAATCATATGCCTATTTTTACTATATGGGAAGCCTCGAGAAGTGCGGGAACAGATTATCCCATAGAGACGATTTTTGGTCCGGAAAAAGACGGAGCCGGATATTGCCGAAGATGCTCTTCCTTGTACCATCATCGCCAGGTGCACCCACCGTCCCTGTCTCGTACCTCTGCCATCACTTCTTCAAAGTCGCATCCTTGAAATCTCCACAGGTGACAGAAGGGTACCGCATATGCATGATCTTCGGCTGCGAATGAAGGTCTTCGATTGGGGGCACCCATTTTTTTGGGGAGAAACGTTTGGGTTGATTTTTTGATTACCGGTCTTGATGCTATTGGTAGCCGACTCTCGGACCATTCAATCCATTCTGCGTTGCGCACTCCATTTTCCCTCATGCTCACGAATAGGAGGACGATTAATGACGGCAACGATTCGACGCCCCGATTAATGTCACTGAGAATGAACAAAGGAGACTGAAAGGGAGCGCCACGGAGTACCAGTGCTAAGTTTTTTCCTGTACGTATTCTGCTCGGCGCCCGCTTTTTCAGCGTCCGGCTAGCTCTAATTATGTATCCTTTTAGAAGTCTCTTGGGCGCTAGATCTAAGGACACGCACATTTTCAATATCGTAATCCGACCCCACCTCGCTGCAGAGGAGAGCACTACTCAGCCTTGTATCATCACTACGCTCGATAACGATCCAAGAGGACGTACAACGGAAGGATAGTCTATTTTGTGGTGCTCATCGGTCTGCGAGTGTTCAATCTGGTTTCGCGTGCCGCAGTCAGTGAGTCGCCAGTTTTTCTTTCTGATCCTCCATCAGAGGCTGAGATCTCCGATTTAGGATAGTGTTGACTATCGTTTCCTCATTCCCGTTTTATATGGTGACGCCTTTCGAGAGTAGGAATCATACGCCGTCGTTCCGATGCAGGGGTGCGCGGCTTCCTCTGCCCCTGTCATAAACATCGCCCTCATCCCGCATCCATTGTCCTCGTTTCTCTCCCTTAATGGGCGCGCCATGGGTTCAGCCACCCAGCCCATTCTATCTTTCTCATAGTCGTCAGTGACCGTCCTCGCTCCGTGTTATATCCCGATGACATATCCAAGTCAAAAACTGCGGCCGAAGCACTGTCGCATTTATCAGCGCATGGTATGATCGTTCCGTAGTACCCTAACTCCCACTTGTGAACCGACAGATATTGAAGGGATGGGGAGAAGCGTTGAAGCGTTGAAGATTCGGTGGAAGTGGTGTTCACTAGGTCGCCATCGTAAGTCATCCTCTCTGCGATTGACGGCTATCTGATGATGTTTCTTACAGAAGCTCGCCTATATCGATGGAGGGCTAAAATCGAACACGCATGGTCTTGAATCAATCCCGACTTGTAATTTGTCGTGCATACAGTCGAATTCAGACGTGATTCCTTGCCTATTCGCTCTCTCAAGAGCTGCGTTTCCATCCAGGACAAGCCAATGCTGCTACAATGTACATGCCTTCTCTTCTTTTGCTATAAATATTATGCCTGTCTGACCCACTCAATCCTCCAAAGATGGCTTTGGTCCATTACTGTCCTATTTCATTCAATTCGAATGTCACGGGTCACATTGGATATTACCCGTCTTGAGCACGAGCTGCGACACATTGAGCCTCTCTTTTCTAAAATCAGAGATCGGCGCGACAGGCTCCTCCAGGACATTAGCTGTTGTAAGGCCCTCCTCGCTCCGATACGGCGTTTGCCTCGAGAAACATTGCTCCAGGTATTCGATCTCCTCTCTTCTCAAAGCTCCGACGTATGTAATGGCCCATGGGTTCTCGGACATGTCTGTTCAACCTGGCCAATGATTTCTCGATCATGTCCTTCCTTACTCATCTCCTCGCCATGCGGCAGTTATACGCTCCTCAATGAATACGCCTCACTTTCCGGTAATCTTCCCATCCAGTTGACTGTGAGCTGCGATTCAAGATATGGCCTCGATGGTCTACATGCACTGGTACCGCACTCGCAGCGCTGGTCAAGTTTGGACCTCAATATCAGCCCTGAAACTTTGTCCGAACTGCTGTCCTCAATCTCACTACCATTGATACGTTTATCAACGGTAAACATCGCTGTCAACGGTGAATTTGAACCACCACACCACCATCGCATGGCTGATGACAATCCCTTCTCTTCATCTCCCATTACTGAAGCGACTCTCCATCGTATTCCTTATTCGTATATGCCTATAAACGTGCGCGTGCTTCAGCGATTCCGGGTATGTTCCTACGACCCTGCAGAGATACATTCCATATTCCGTAATTCGCAGCATCTTATCGAAATCGTCATTACGACATGTCCAACCCCACGTTTCCTCAACGTCGAACCGTTGTTGCCAATCACTTACCCACCCGTAGTCCACACATCTCTTCGACAACTCTCTTTTGTCCTTACGTGGGAAAATGCGCGTCGGATCACTAAGATCCCGGTGACCTTGGACTATATCACCCTGCCAGCACTGAACGAGTTTCAAATTCTCGCGTCGCAAACACAGCCATTACCTGGTATCCTTCCAGGAACCTTGGAGCCTATCGAATACTCACGTATCATCAACCTCGTCCATCGCTGTGGATGTGATTTGACTGATCTCACCTTCTCGGTACCCGTACCTGTCAGCAGCTTCCTTCTCCCTATGCTGAGGCAATCTCCTGCTCTCGAAAAGCTCGACATATTCGTCGACGCTGACACAGCAGGCGACGTCTTTCGTGTGTTGACTCTCGCTGAGGGAAAGGTACCGAATTTAAAAAAGCTACGTATTGCGGATGCTCCATGTCGAGGGGCGGTAAGTGGCCTTTTGCTAGAAGGAGACGCGTTTCGCGCAATGGTACGATCAAGACTCAGTGGAGATAGTCATTTGAAATCACTGCAGCTGTCATTAAAAACAACATGGTCGCGTCAAGATTTGCTTATTCCGATTGCACGGGATTCACCGCTCCATGATTTGGTGAAGATGAAGGAGGAAGGGCTGGATGTCGAGTTTTTGTTCAACTTGGAAGACTGTCTTCTTGAAGGGGAGGCATTTAATCTATTCTTCGGTTCATCCTAAATATGTTATTGTGTAATCTCAAGGACTCGGACATAAAAATGCTTCAATGCTTTACTGCCCTTTGACCATCGTACATGTCATCGTATTCTTAAAAATTCCTCACCATCATATAGAGCGAAGACGCGTAAGATTGAACCGACCCTGAAGTCTATCATGCCAAGATAAGGCGTACATATTATTCATTCATCTTGATACCAATCCCTGCTTACGCGATGGTGCTGGTCCGTAATAGCGGCTTGGTAAGTTTCGTAGTGACTCGCTTATCCTCTTTGATAAGATTCAGGATTCCACAAAGGTCAACTAATCGGGGAGACATATTCAACGAAGCATGGATCATGCCATGAGCCCGTCCATGAAGAGGGAAGCCGCTTCGACGATATCCATGACGCCCCAGCGAGATTACCAATTAATTCCATAATAGCAGCGTACCAATTACGAGGTATCAATCACGGAAAAGGCAGATCGCGACCATATACAAATGAATATCCGATGGGACAAGAACTGGTTTAGGGTACGTTCGATGCAACGGGAATTATCTACCGACATGGGCCTTCCTTCTCAATGTTCGAGGTGTGTGGCACCTAAGAGTGTGTACATCTTCTCATGCTGCTAAGATTGCCTGCTTTTACTCATTCTTCAGTAGACGACCTTGCGGCCTGTTTCAACTGATCTGGTATCGACGTCAGATCTGCTCCTGTTGTGTACACCCACCGGCAGTTTGTCAATTCCTCAACGACGCATCATATTGGCGCGTCTCTACCGCGACTCTGAAAGGCTCGCTTAGTACGCATACGTGCTATCCGACACCTGTTCCCTCCTGCGATTACAAGGACGTCGAAACAGGCAGTGGCTCAAACCTATGATAACACACTGCTCAGCCTTTCAAAATTGCGCTAAAATATCAGCGACCTACCTTACACGAGATTTACCAGAATGGATATACTGTCATCACCCTATGCATGCGGGCAGCGCGACCACGGGACGCCTGCTATACATGACTCAGCGATGCCTGCTCCTTGCGCAACTCCTTGACCTCCCGCCCGACCCTCTTCTCGACTCTTCGTTGACTTCACGGATCGCGATACCTTGCTCGCTCTTTTTCCCACACACACGGATGTCTGATACCAATTAGCATGTTGACCCTGCTGCAGATTGTTACCGCCGTTTTTGACAGGAAATAAACCCCATCCAGGTCTCTTCCCCTTCGTTTCGGGCTGTCTAAGAGTGACGGAGCGAGCTTCTTTGTCAGGCGCGTCGACCACCTAAGACTAGGATCAAAGGCCTGCGATGCAGGTTAGGAATTCCAACATACCGCCGCAGAATGAATATCACCGTGCAATGGTATCACCCTGGATTGGCGGGAAAAGGATAATGCGAATAATCACAGCGTCCGTAACATATACGAGGCCAGGAACCTACTAGCACTGGCGCATAAACGTTCATTTCCAAGACCTCGGTTAGATCAGAATGCGGGAATCGAACCCACAATTGAAGAGGTCCATACTGACGCTTAAACCACTTCTGGTCGTATTACAGTCTTTGAAAGATTCCATCCTTCAACCGCTGCCCATCGTTCAGGAAATCCAGTACTCCCAGTGTTTGTACCCTTGCTTACCAAATTTCACACTGTCTCCGGAAAGAAAAGCATGTTTCCGTTGCTATAACGAATCATACACTAAATAGATCGATTTTTATCTTCAAGAACGCTGTAAAATTTAGGAATAGTGTCATTGCCTCATGTAACCTTTTCTTCGAGTCGTCGTGGCTTTTGGAGTGTATAGGAAAAGTTTGGTTCGTATACGAAAACGGTGATCGCATGGCGGTATGTCAATAATTGTTTGGACTTGAGATTTAAAAAATAGCAACTCTTCATCAAGGTAGTGACAGAGAATCGAACTCCGAGTAGGCGTTCCCGTTTGAGTTAGAAGGAATATCATGCTGAATGACACGGCGATATCCACAGCGACTGAAACACTTAGATAAGAGATGTTGAACCCCTAGAATCTATCAGTAAAATGGAAGCTGGGAAAAATGTGTTACAGACAACTATCAGAGGCGTCGATACAACTTCCAAGGGCTTTCCGTACCTATTTAGAGGTAAATAATGTCGACAGGCAAAAACACCATGTCACTCACACGTTTATCAGATATACTTGGGAATAAAAGACGAAGTAAGCTTTCTGGATGTCGCGGTATCTATGCACCTACCGAAGACTACCACTGTGCATCGAAAAATGTTAATAAGAGAAATTACAAATGAAATCTACGTACCCAGTTGCCAAGACGACAGCATAATCTGAAGAGAAAAATGGCTTAACACTGCAGGTGATTGAAATTTAATTGATGCTAACCAAGATAACAATAAATGTGACGGTGGTGTATTTCTGAATTTTTGAATGGAACGCCTGTTTGGAAACTGACGGACGTCAATATATCTTGAGGTGATGTCTGAAGGACTGACAGGTATAGATTCTCCGAATGAAGTATAACTGTACAATAACAATGACGATGGTCTATGAAAACATTAGTGCGACTCGTCGGTAGAATTGTTCTCTGTTTACTTACCTCCACCCAGATGTGATGCTTTTATGGGACCGTCGAATCATGAGTCTCGTTCTGAATGACTCAAATAACATACCAAAATTTCCCTACAGAAAAGCGAAAGACGTTAGCTCTGTACTGAATGGGTCTAGTATCGACGTACAGTGGCGTTTCCTCTAGTCCCTGGATCCCTCCGTACTGATGTATCAAAACACGCCATTCTAAAAGATGGGATTGAAAGCCGAGTTATTGAACACATCCAGCGTATACTCACGCCCTTTCAGAACGAGGATTACATTGGTCGTATCAAACACCCTATCGGCATGTCAATAGATAGATCCCCTTTCTATTAGTATTAGTAGAAAGTACGTGCCAGAGTGCACCTATCTGTCCAGAAATTAAAACGAGCTATGGCAAGAGATTGAAATATACATACCAAGATTCTCAGAAACCGTGGATCGATGTTGCCCGAGCTTGAAGGATATTTCGGTCAGTGCACGGTTTCCAATAAATTGCTAGGACCGTACCTCATGTAATATATAAAGCTGAGCAAGGGATGAAGGTCAAGCATTCAAGGAAGATACATAATTAGACCTACACTTGAAGACTCGATACCCCCCACGTCGCGCAGGCGAGCCAAGATCCCACAAGAAGAGACCCGTAAGACGAAGTCAGGTCCAAGATAATGGGGTTCTCGGTGGGTACAGGGCAGTTGAACGTCGTGGTGTTGGCCATGGTGGGACTGATTTTTAGCGAGTGTTGTTGGACGAAATTTATAGAGGGTCGAAGCATTGTTCTCACCCATCAAGAAAGCATAGCCGGAGGGATAGAACAATGTCACGGATCCTCCTCCTTTACATCCCATTCGTTGTCGTAGATGAATGAATAGGCTTCATCTTCGTCGGTCTTATCATCAAACCGAGTGTTCTAAGTCATGTGTACTATGAACCCAAGCATCTTGATAATCTCGATGGCGGTGCGTGATGATGATACCGTGGCCTACAATTTACCGTGCCGTACATGCCGTAGTCGCCCGCGTTATTGTCACATATCACGCCTGTTACAGACTCTTTGAGCATTGGTTGCTCTTTCTCAGCCGCCTCTTTACCAAATGAGGCTATGTCCTTACCCTCATTCTCTGGTCCTGACGCCGCTCTCTTGAAATCAATACTGCTGGTAGGAATGCTGCCTCAGCCTTACTGCTCAGTATTCATGTTGTTGTGGCCCAGTCATCAACGTGACACGCGGTTTTTGGATACTGTTTTTGGATATCACATCCAAGGACATCTGGGCCGTGATGTAAACGAATACCGGTGTTTGCACTCTCAGAAATGATGCCAAGCAAAACAACATCTGAATTCGCAATCAGGCCCAATACATTTCACATCCAACTGTTCCGAGTCCTGTGTATACAGGATTCGGTCTATGCTAACCTGATCTTCTCGGTGGCGGTGCATGATTGTGGTAGTCCGAGAATTTGCCGTGCCGTGCATGCCGTGCTCCATCCACGCAGTTGTCACACGTCACACTTGTTACCCATTCTTTTTCGAGCATCGATTGCTCTTCCTCTGCTGTCTCGTAAATTTGCCTGCACAACTCACGCGTGTCCAAGGATCTCCAGACCACGAGGAACGAATAGCGAAGGTGCTGTCACATCCCTGGAATAATTAAGTCGCTGAAAAGGGGAATGGAGGGTCCTTGGAGAGGAAATGTCGCCACTAACGTGTTCTTAGCTGGGAAGTATGCTTTGAGCATGTTGTCGCAATGTCTACTGAAGGATTCCATGTGCGTGCTTCCCGCTTGTTCTTTTTCTCCGGTTACTGACTGCGTAGTATGCAGTGAGCAAGTCGACCTCATTTTGACATTTTCTCTCATCTAATGAAAAATGTGTACATGATCCATCATCGCAGGTTCGAAACTCTTCAAGTACATAAGATACTCCATAGGATACGTTGTCGGTAGGTCTTCCGCAATTCCCTTAGAACTTATCTGTAATGTCAGTGTGGACCTTTTCCTCGACCTTGGTGCTAATGCTCGAGCTTTCATTTCCTCCTCTGTACTGCTAGGTCTTTTTTCCGATGTTTGTACTCGATTAGCTATCGGTCTATAGCATCTCGGGGGTGGAGGAACAAGTTCATCTTCCCCATCGCTATAGTCCAGCATAGGTACATTGAACGACATTCCGCCTATAGTCATCCTTCTTTCTAGTTCTCGAATATAGCACTTTTTCGCTTTCTATTCGTGTTCTGCTTTCTCTGGCCGCAAGTGTAATAACCTAGGTAACCGTATTGGCCACGAAGGATCTGGGGAGTGACATAGGAGATTCACTGTTCCTTTCTCTCAATCAGTTATATATCTGACTCTTATATCTCGAGCAATTGTATACGTTACTCACTGTTGCTTCATTAGGTCTTTTTTTACATTCAATATAAAGAACTTTGTTCCACGCCCACGTAGGGCAGCCCCCCATTGAGTCAGGACTCGGATATGCCACGCCCTGCGATGGCCCACCGCTTCATTGGCGCTTAAGGATGTGATCAGCAAGGAATGGGCACTCCCAAGTCAGACAACAAAGTTGGTATTCAATGAACCGCTAGTCGCTTGTTCATCAATGCATGAATCGCCACCCATTGATATTCTGATCAAGAAGTCATACATTCTGAATCTCAGTGCGCGTCTCCACCCGAGATAGAATTCCCTTTCACTTCAACAAAGCTGTTAGAAATAGACAGAGTCACGGATACGGAAGAGCTCACTCTATTCAATCTTCAACTTCTTCCAGAAATGTTCTAGCCTCTCTTAAAGGAGAACCTCCGATAGCGCTTTCGGGTTCTCTCTGAATTCTGTTTGCTAAAGATGTGCATGATGAATCTTTCAGCTCGGGAAACAACTCTGAAGTGAGCTCTGAGAGCTGCTTCCAGTCGAATGATAGCTCGGCCACAATGTCACCGACATGTTCTGGTTCTTCAGCGAAATGTGCATGGTGACAAAAGTCAACTTCGGAGCCGGTGGAAGGACTTCTATGACCTTTCGGCATCAGTTCATTGAAGACAACGGCTTGACAATGCCAAATGTTAGGGACGTCAATGAAGGAAAAGACCGGCTTGTGAAGGCCTCACAAGATTCCGCGAGCCCGCGAGAGACCTCGCATTATTGTCCAGGGATACCCTGCATAGAATAGCAAGGATGCTGGAAGCCTCGACCAATGTATAGCCTGATCGGCCTTCTGTGTACGTGCCGTGATATGTTGGTGATATGCCGTATTTGCCGTTTCGTTACTGAAAAGCGTTAAGGGTACAAGTCCGGTGCCGTGGGTATTGCTAGGCCACCGTCACGGTCAGTATGAACAGACGTGCGAAGAACCCATATGATCAGACCGCGCCTATTACAGACCCTGATGCTCATTTGATGAAGTTATGCTCAGATTAGCGCCCAACGTGCTTGTCACAGTCATCACAGTTGCCGCTGTAAAATTTCAGACACGACAATGGAGTGTTAAAACTTACCGATCTATCCCGTGCCTCGGAACTAGGGAATGGATGTATTAACAAAAAATATAAGAACTGACAGTCTGATTCTAGTAACACCACCGCGACCCATCATGTACCATAACAAGTGTGTATTCTTTTCATATCTTGTTTCCACATTTATCCTCACGGTGACTTTCACAGCAGACTACTGAGGTTTGCACCTTATTCGTTTATGCCTGTCTGCTTTGACCAATGACTACATTTCCGCTAGTAGTTCAGCGGACTACGACTCAGGGTATGTGGACTCTACACTGCCCGACCGACGAGCTGACATCATATGGCGGGTCACAGATGCGTCTCTCACGGAAAGCAGACTCCCAGTTCTGCAGTCTCTACTACTCCTGGAGGGGGTAAGCCCGTTCCGCCGGGCCCCCAGGGAAATATCCAGAGCGGACACGGTAGTGCAGGCTCTCCTGAGAACGGAGGTGGCCGTAAACCGTTGTAGACGGAACATGCATCGTGGTTGACGTGTATTAACCTTCACCCCAGTGGTTATCTGCTTATGGTATAGTGCTTGTATTGTGCTCCTAAATTTAGACCTCACCACTCCTGTCACGCCGAAGTTTGAGCATGAAGGAAACGTGCAGCGGCGCTGGAAACTTTTCCATATACTGTTTCCGCCAAGTCTGATTTCCGGAAGATGGACATGTATCTGAGGAAACTTGTTCAGCTCGGCAGATAATTTCCGCCTGATTTCCTTTCCGCTGATTTCGTTGGGTGCCAGGATTGTACCTCAGACATTCCAGCTTCGAATGAATTGAACAATCTTTGAGTTCATCATGATGTAATGAACCATCAAAAAGGTCTAGTTGGCCGTTCACCGTTCTTGTCATATTTGTACTCAGACGAGGCATCACGGATATCACTCCCGGAATGGAAATGCTTCGATCACAGCAATCAACTCTTCTTCAGCTCGCCGACGCGTGCGACGCACGGCACTCCCTGAAGCTAAAGACTCTTCCCTATGCTTCCGAAGCAGTGGATTCCAATACAGCGCATTTCTGAAGGATATACAGAAGACGACCAGTGACAGTAACGACTCAATACCACGAGTGCAAAAGGAGACTCGAAGGGAGCGCCACGATACCACTGCTAGGATGGTTTTTGTTTTAGGTATGCTGCTATTTGTGCCCCTTTTTTTAGCGACCGGCGAACCCCAGATATCGCTCCTTCCAGATGTCTCTCGGGCTCTGTTTGTTGCGCTGCATTGACAAAAACGCGCGCGCGTCGTTCATACCGCCATCTGGCCCTACCACGCTGCCGAGGAGATCGCTACTCAGTGAATACGCTTGATAGCGATTCATGTGGATTTACGACGAGGAGTACAGTCGCTAGTGGTGCTCATTAGCATTTGCAAGTGCGTTCAATTTGGTTTTGCGTGCTGCAGGTGAGTCGTCAGTGTACATCGTGATCCTTCCTCAAGCTGACCTTCCGCATTTAAGATTGTCTCGACTGTCGCTTCGTGACACCCTTCGAGAAGAGGAAGCGCGGATGATGGACGGTTGCATATACTGTCGTTCTGATACAGGAGTTCGGAAGGCCCGCATATATTCACCCGCATCTCTCACCGCCATACTGTCCTTCGGTGTATATGCCCTGCTTCATTAACCTCTGCCATAAATATCTGCCTCATCCCTCATCGATACAGGCAAGCAACTGAGGACTTCAACACTGGCATACAGTCGGCTTCAATTGACGATAAGAATCCACTGCTGAGCTGGTTCGATGTACGTCTTGCGGCGACGTCTCAAACATATGGACATTGGGTACGCCTTCTCTTTACGAGCCCATCAATTTCTCAACTCCCCCAATGCATGTTTGTCCTTGTAGCAACAAACAAGTACACTTATAGGCCTCGATCCTGAATATATGCGTGTCGGCATAGCCTTATGACGACTCTAAGTTTGTTCAATTCGTCACCGTTCATTGCTACATGGTTCTTTCGGAATTCTGTATGATCAAGGAAGGTCCATATCCTCGTCTTTAATGTGCTGTATGAAATGATGAAATGTACATGTGTTCCATTTACGAAGTACGAGCCCAGAGTCCTTTTCTGTGTACCCAGTTTATGAAGCGGGTGACGTCGTCCCTCTTGCTACAGCTTGGGGTTCTATTCCCGCTGTCTGCAATTACACGAAACATCACATTTTTGTTCCACGCGCCGCACATGAACTTAATTCTTTAATAGTTGATGACTAAGTTGAAGGCTCCGAACCTATTTCTTCCCTACGAGTGAAGATGCGTTTGGACACGGTAATCAGGTGAGTGACGCACATATTTTTCAATGATCAGTCAACGCCGCAGTTAAGAATATGGCACTGCCGGTGTATCATGAGTCACTTGAAGGAGACCGACAAGGAAAGAGTACACTGTATTACTGACATAGCGCCTGGCCTATCTCTTCACAACATCCATCGCATGCACCAGAACCAATCATGTCTTCCGGCTCACAAGGGAATACGTCTAGCATTGCTACATGGGAAGCCTCAAGAACTGCAGGAGTGGATTATCAAAAGTGTTCTAACGTAGACTAGATTTTTGGGCAGCAGAGGCGGAAAAGGACGGAGTCGGATATTGCCGAAGACGCTCTCCTTCGACCGTCATCGCCAATTGCACCCGCCATCCCTGCCTCTCGTATCTCTGCCATTCCTTCTTTAAATTCGCGTCCCCGATTCCTCCGCCAAATGGTACCGCATGATCAAGATCTTTGGCTGCGAATGAAGGTCTTGGATTGGAGGTACCCGTTTTTTTGGGAGAAACGTGTGGCTTGGTTATTTGATTGCCGGCATTGATGCTAATAGTAGCCGACTCTCAGACCGTTGAATCCAATCTGCGTTGTGCACTCCGTGTTTCCTCATGCTCATGAATAGGAGGACGATCAAAGACGTCGACGACTCGACGCCCCGATGGAAGTCACTGACAATGGACAAAAGGAGATGGAAAGGGAGCGCCACGGAATACTGGTGCTAATTTTTTTTTTGCTATAGGTATTCCGCCCTTTTTTCAGCGTCCGGCCAACCTTAATTATCTATCCATTCAGAAGTCTCTTGGGCCCTAGATCTAAGGACGGGTGCATTTTCATTATCATAATCCGACCCCACCTCGCTGCCGAGGAGAGCACTACTCTCGGCCGTCTATCATCACTACGCTCGATAACGATTCAGGCGGACGTACAACGGGGAGGATAGTCTGTCTGGTGGTGCTCATCGGTCTGCGAGTGTGTTCAATCTAGTTCCGCGTGCCGCAGTCGGTGAGTCGCCAGTGTTGCTTTGTGATCCTCCCTCAGAGGCTGAGATCTCCGATTTAGAATAGAGCCGACTATCGTTTTCTATGGTGGCGCCCTTCGAGAGCAGGAATCACACGCCGTAGTTCCGACGCAGGGGTCCGTGGCCCACATATGTTCGCCCGTCTTGTTCACCGTCGTACTTTCCTTCACTGTATGCGTTCAGCTTCGTCTGCCTCTGCCATAAACGTTTAAGCATCGGTCTCATCCCGCATCCATTGTCCTCGTTTCTCTCCCTCAATGGGCGCGCCATGGGTTCAGCCACCCAGCCCATTCTATGTCTCTCATAGTCGTCAGTGACTGCTCTCGCTCCATGTTATATCCCGATGACATATCCCCGTCAAAAACTGCGGCCGAAGCACTGTGTCCCGTCTATCAGTGCATGGTATTGTCATTTCGCCGTACCCTAACTCCCACTTACCCTGTGGGCGTTTCGGGCGTGCCGTAGGCCAGACGACGTGGCAGCTGGCGATGTCAACTACAGTGAGGGATAGGAATGGAGTAGGAGGATGATGCGACGCTGCCCGCAGACGATATTGATGCATATTGCTAAAACGAAAAGATTAACTCTCGTCAATACATGCCGAGATGCCGGATGCCGTGACCTCTTGCATTTGGCGCGCGTTGCTGCGGTGTCATCCATACCTAATTTTAGATGCCCTAGGGTCAAATTTCGTCACTCGAAGAGCTCGTTCTGGACTTGCCTCTGTCGCAGGATATGCATCAAATGCTGTTGCGATTGATACCGTTCTTTCCTGTGCTTAAGAATTCTCGGTTCGTTTATAAAGATAATGAGACATCCCTAGCTACGTTTCTCTCGTTTCTGCCGTAGAATTGTTCCGATTATGTAAATTGACAGATATTGAAGGGATAGGGAGAAGTGTAGAAGCGTTGGAGATTCAGCGGAAGTGGTGTTCACTAGGTCGCCATCGTAAGTCATCCTCTCTGCGATTGCCGGTTATCTGATGATGTTTCTTACAGAAGCTCGCCTATATCGTTGGAGGGCCAAAATCTAACACGCACGGTCTCGAATCAATTCCGACTTGTAATTTGTCGTGCATACAGTCGAACTCAGATGTGATTCCTTGCCCATTCACCCTCTCAAGAGCTGTGTTTCCATCCAGGACATACCAATGCAGCTACAATGTACGTGCCTTCTTTTGCTATAAATATCATGCCTATCTGACTGACTCATTCCTCCAAAGATGTTTATGGTCCATTACTGATGATGATTCTTTGGCGGTATACTACGCTTACCGACCTCCAATTCGTAAATCCTTCAGCCGGTGGATTTTCTATTACCGGGAGCCGCGCTACTTTCACGGAAACGTACTGCTCACCTATTCGAAACGTAGAAGGATTGCCTGCCATATATCTCCTAGGGCTTTACAAGAAGGAAGATCGCATCCCCACAGCACGTGTTGACTGAAGTCCAGGTCGATTTGCCGCTCCGTACCTAGTTTGTCGCAGTTACTAATGAATACGAGTTAGGTGCCTATACCTAAGTCGTCTGCTTCGCTTGATGAACATAAAGTTACACACATCTATAATGCGCGCGCGCTTTAGAGGTAAGTGTTGATAGCTGTTCTATTTCGCTGAGTCAATATTTAAAAACTAGATTCGACTTTTACTGGACATCCCAGCCTCACTGCACATGATTAAACGCCAGAGATTGCTCCTATAGACTCCCCATTGCTGCCGAGGGTCCCTGGGTGAAATCACTCATTGATGGATTTCTCAGATGTAGGCGGGGAGATGATCCGCGTGGATGCAGCGAACTGCATTTTTCGAAAGGACTGTTACTTTTCAAAAGCTGCGTTTGAATTGACTGTGCTTTAGGACACTCTTTTTCAATAAAAGCCCACCACTCATCCTCTTCACTGCCAGTTCGCATCCTAAAATGTCCTTTTGCCGACAACGCAATAAATTTGGATATTTCCTTATTTCGCTCGATGACCCTTGGTTTCGATAAACAAAGAATGTCGCCGTCCAACCTTGGTCATTTACCAACCAGCAAACGAGAAAGTCGGAACAACCTTTCGGCCCGATTGGCCGAGAGCTTCTTGTTTTCTTCTTTCACCATCAAGGTAGACGACTGATTTCTTCGAAGGCTCTCGAGCTCTTGGCGAGAACGAATCATCGCCCTTCTTTCAATAGATACAACTATCTTTGATTTTGTTTATTGGTCCACGGTATGTGTCATCATATTTCTCCCTTTGTCGCGGTTTAAGGATGCCTTGCATTCGTATAGGGAAACAACGGGACCCCCGCTGACTTTGTACAACTAATCGTCTTTGAACATGTTCGCCATAAGTCGTCATCGAGTGTGGAAAGTTATCAAATTTGAATGCAGCTTCCAAGTCCATAATATGACCTCCGACTCGCCAGCGTACATGGACGTAAATGTTGATGAATCAGGGCAAGTACCCACTTTCCAGTACAGAAACGTTCACCGGCTTTAGCATTAACCGACATCACGACTCGTGTTGTTCATGTGTCGAACTGTTTTGTTCCCCAGTTTTCGCACTATCAGAATGAATTGCTTATCAGTAGCACAGCGTTTCCCTGATGTCGTCACCCTTCCTTACCGCGCTTCGTGACTCTTCGTGGGAATCAAATGATGCGACGCATTATCCATATAAATGGCATGCCCTCATTGGTTACAACCAACAGCTTACTCTCGTAGCACACTAATGGCGAACCTCAAGGCTCTCTTCCAACCCTTCAACTTGGACCAATCATCCCGAGGTGTGATCTTTGCCCAGGTATGTCTTAATTCTTCTCTTCCGAGTCAGCTTCCGACAAGGTCTACTTTCTAGCTATGGCATCGTCAGTATCAGACCATTATTCCGTGGGAAATACATCTTCACAAATCTCTAGTTGGAGGCCTAAGCCACCCTGATACGCCCGAGAAAATCGCCTCCGGACAGCCTGTTTATGCTCCTTCAGCAATCGCTGCTCGAGGAGGCCAGCCAGGCTATATCACCCCTACCGCTATCGCAGATCCCCACACTTTTCTTTCTCAGTGGAAACAAGCTTCAGTGAACGCGAAAGAGGCCGGGTTCGATGGTGTAGAGATCCACGGTGCTTACGGGTACTTGATCCACGAATTCCTCGATAGCACTTTTCGAATGACCGGACAGACGGGTGGGGTGGGAGCGTGCAGAATAGAGCCCGGTTCGCTTTGGAGGTTATCAAGATCGCGGCGGATATCTGGGGAGCAGAAAGGGTCGGTATAAATCTGAACCCTGTGGCGGGGTATCACGATGTCGGGTACGTTCTGATTTGAAGTGCCAAGATGGTTACGGGATATTTTGATTCCATCTTTGCCCAGGCTTTTCACGTTTATACAAGCTCCTCTCTGTCCATTTGAGTGACTTTCAATTAGAGGGCTGCGATACGGAGATGCCCGACTTGCAAATATGAGAGCCGCCATTATCTGGGAGTCGTATGTTGAAGGACCACACTTTGATGAAGCATATATTGTACGTGGCAGATTTGGGCTTCTCTCAACCTTGAAGTCTGACATCCGAGTACAGCACGGCCTCGCAGTCCAATCCATCAGCTCTAGAGCTCATGGTCGTAGCCCTGATAAGAATCCTTCCAAATTTGGTATTGCAGATTTTAAAGAGGTTTCCGACTAGAGAAATTCGCCAGCTGACCAGCGTGGGAGAAACGGCTAGAAAGACTGCTCGAGAGATCTTGGCCTCCCATGGGGTACAGGATGAGACGGATAAGGTCATTGTTGATATGCTAAGTAAGTCTAGAGGACTTGGTGTATATCCGAATCCGCTGTTGTTCATGCTCTTGATTTAGCAAGGGCTCGCCTTACGGGACAAATGCGGGAGGATGAAATTAAGCTCCAGTTCATGTCAGTTGTCTCTTCTTCTTGTTGGTATCCATCTGATTATGACCGTCTTTCCCTCAGAATGTTCTTACTTGCCGGACATGAGACAACAGCCACGGCTCTGTCCTGGTTGTTGTATGAACTCGCTGCGCATGCGGAGTATCAATCTATAATACGTGAAGAAGTAAAGCACTCCTACCATGATAACTATGACTGCCGTTTTTGAACGCTGCGATCAAAGTGAGTGTGCAAGAGCCTCTTTCCTCGTCTTCATGGATTTATGGACTTCTCGTTGCAGGAATCTCTTCGCCTCCATCCCATCGTGCATACACCTGCACGTACTGCTCCTCATGATGACGTTTTACCTCTGATGGGGTCTAAAACACTGGCAATTCCTAAAGGACAGGCCCTCTTCTGTTCTGCGTACTTGTATAATCGGTATGTCTGTCCTGTGACTCCTATCCTGCTTCGCTGTGAATTTCTTTCTACGATTTTGAGCCTCCCCTCCATTTGTGGCGCCGATGCAGAAGAATGGAATCCAGCCCGCTTCCTCGACAAGAGTATCCCTATATCGTTGGGAGTATATGCGAATTTGTAAGTGCGAACTGTTGTTTTTAATCCGTAACTTCGACTTTATGATCTTAGGATGACGTTCAGTAAGCAATTCTTCAATTTGATCAAATCTAGTTGTTCACGTTATGCTTAGGTGCAGGCTCTCATTCGTATATTGGGTAATTACCGACTCTGAAAGCCATCATCCTCAGTAGCCGTCTACTAACCTAAGCTTTCCGCTCATATATAGGTGGCGATTTGCGTGAGTTTCCTCCTTCATGATCAGCTCCACTCATATCTGAATGTAAACCACAGGATCATGGAGATGCAAACAATTCTAGTGAACCTCATCCAGAACTTTGAATTCAGTTTGCCTGACGGTGTAGTAATACAGCAGTTCCCTGGCGCGCAAACAATCATGCCTGTTGTAACAGGCGAAGCACATCTGGGTTCTCGGGTTCCTTTAAAGGTTACGAGTTTGGAGTAGATGGCAAAGTGATTCTTTTCGAGTACAGATAGACCCTGTAAATAGCCTCACCTCTGATCAATACCTCGACGGGCTTATAATCTATCTACTGGCAGATGCAGATTCATTCACCTATCCTCGATCCGGCCAACAACACCGGGCTCTAAATTCCTACGCTCAAACTTCCATCACTGTTCTGTTTGTGCAAATGTTGACCTCCGGGGAGCGGGCGGTTCCGGTATTGACTAAAGGTGTTGACTAAAGGAAGACTAGTGCTTCGACTAGGCGATGTTCTGAAACCTTCAAAAGCATGTATTGAGGATAGTATTTTATGTAGCACCTTACATCGAAGCCTGGGTAAATCGTATCCGACAAAGTCACAATGACTCTCTTGCACGCGGATTGCTTTACTATCCAACGTCGAGGACTCCAATCCTGGAATTCTTATCTGTCAAATCTAGTTGGTATGGTGTTTTCGGTATTATGCTCATTTCCGCCCTACAATATTCGTTTGTTCGTTCCCTCAGGACATGTGCTTGGGTTGCCAAACCTTCCCTCGAAGCAGACCACTGAAGACATACTTCGATCTTTCCTGCGTCATTTTGGCGTCATTTTGACACCGCCGGCTTGCCATCTGTCGATGATGCTGCACTCGAGGATATTTGTATCAAAGAGGCCGAACGTCGAGGGTATGACATCGATGTACTCATGCCTTGCCTCTTCTAAATCCCGCTCCTGCCCAAAAGTATGCATCGAGATCAGACCATTCGGGAATTGCATGACGACATTTCACGTGGATGCCTCGCGCCGGTTGACGTCCGTCACATTTCATGCTTTCCACGTCCTTCTAAACTCCGACTCTTCTAGTCCGATGCTATATCATCCGAATTGGAACAAGTCTCAGAAGCAGTACGTTTACTGGAACAGTTGGAGTTGGATGTCGCAGAGCAAGAGGGGATTTCTAGGGAGGATGTCGACCCTATCGTGGTTCTCTCCGAAGCCAAGAACAAAGCATTGCGCAATGGAGACTATTTACTCATTGTGGTAAATCTCCACAAGCTCCGTCGCCTCTGCCTTCAGTATAGTCAGTCTTCCAGTCGAACTGAATGTGTGTCCCTCACCCACAGGCGTGAGTCACAACCACGGTTGTCATACCCCGTAATACTAATCAGTCGCATTTAGGAGTACTTCGGTCGTTCTGACTCGTGAGCGGAATATATTATCCTCCGAACTTGGTGTAACGACCACTTTCTCGGGTCCGGAGACTCCTTAGAAACAATGGATCTAAAGGAAACTGATTTTGCAATGGCGCGTTATGAGCTTGCCTCTTCTTTGGACGGTGTCATGCGATCATAAGATTGGTCTTGCTAATTCTGCAGGGCATGTACCTACTTTGACTCTAATAGAAACACGTGGAATGGTGTTCATCTTCAGATATGGAGTAACCGCTAACGAAGGAACCTGGTTGCCGAAGGTTCGAATCCTCATAAGCAAATGAGTCTAGCTTCCATTCATCTTACTTGCCTGAACATGAACATTGCACTCCAGAGTTCAACAAAGTACAGTGCTTCTCATGGATACCGTAGCGAGAGGCGGTGCTTAATTAATAAAGTGTAGCTGGTATTGCGATTCTATTCAGCATCCACTTGGAACGCTCGTATCGTCCACACAGTTCGCAGCGTTCACGCTTAAACGGCGACTCGTGAAAGTGTTCCATAGGGTACACACATTAGCCCCGTCGTACTGGTTCTGATCTGCTTGTATCCATGCGTCTGGAGCATTTGGTACTGCAGCACGTTCATCAGCTAGGCAACACGGGAAGATTGCCATAGATACTTACGCGTGGGGTTACAAGACTGGAGAGAAAGCGCGTCGATGAAAAGATGGAGCCAGACGACATTTCCTTCCGTACCGGAAGGGTTGTCCATCGCTGTTGAAGAGAATCCGTGCACCTCGACGAGCGCAGCGTAGACGTTATGGAGCATGTTTGCCCACACTTCGCCGATATCTACTGGGGTCAAAGACGAGTCGACGTAGGAGGGGATGAGTGCTTACCGTGGACCTCCTGGAACTGTTTGATGGAGGAGTACCGGAGAGGATTGACGGACGCGTTGGTTGAGTAAGGACGGGTCCGGTGATACGCCGTCTACGTGTTCACACCTAGATTTTGCGAATTTGTAACAATACAATTGCATACCTATCCTATACTAGTGATAGTAAAAGGACTATAGCTGAGGCTTCGAGCTGATAGTTACAGCAGTATGCGACTAGTGAAGCCAGGACTTAGATGCGACACCACTAGTGGGTCAAATCTACCAGCCGGCCGTACTAGTGACTTGAATACTAGCCGGACTAATTAATATAAGACCACTAGTAGACGAGTATCGCGACTAGCGCACCAAACAAGAAGCAGAATACACAGATCTCGTGAAGTTCAGTCACTACCAGACCGATCGGGGCAGAAACGCCTAAGTCAGGTTAACTAGTCACGCAGCAATCTCGAAGCAGGACTTAGAAATGAATTAACAACGGATTAACGTTACACCCAGATCCGACTAGTGCGATCAGATCTACTACGATCGGTGCTAGTATAGCCCGGCTGCGCTTTCGATCACGGCCGACTACGGTTGCGAGCACGAGGATGTGGCTAGTCGTTCATCTCCGGCGCTAGTGGCGCGTTGCTGGGTCAAGAACGCGAGATTAAACCGATAGCTGAGCTTCGTGGCTCACTAGTCGTCCAATAGTAATTTCTAGACCGACTATTGCGTGTTTATGCGCGATGTTTCGGGCCTAGCCAAGAAATCAGTACCGAAAATACCCCACTAGTGTAGCTGTTTGTGTCACTTTGTACCTTTCTTTACAGTATATAAGTAGTAGAATAGCCACTCACATGGGCAGGCGACGCCATCCCTGCGATTGCGAGTGACTAGTAGTATCTAGTGCCCCCAATTAAAGGCTTTTGTGCTTAACCTCGAACGAAGCGGCTACTAGTCGCTAAGTTACCTATAGTATTGAGTGAATTGAAGTCCCTTTGAGTCTACCATTGTGTCCTGCAAAGGCCAAGAGTGCTCCGAAGTTAGTTCTTGCAGTTTCTCGAAGTTAAAGTATTATTCTTAGGCCAAGAGTGCCACTAGTAAGCTAGAGTGCGAACTAGTCAAGTGTTGATCACTTGTAGGAAGTATTACAGGGCCAAGAGAGCCAATAGTCCGAACAGTCGGAGTCCCAGCGAGCGCAGTAGCTCAAAACCAAGTCACATTCATTCAATTGTGTCTTACCCACCCCACTAGTGCGAGTAGTACGCTTGTAAAACTCACTAGTAACGAATAAAACGTCTTTTGAACAACCTACCTTGATTATTGAGTCTGCAGAGTGCTTCTATCGTACTCGAAACACCCGAATTCAATACATTGGTGATAGTGTAGAGTGTAGAGAGGTTTAGTGTTGGTTGGAGATCATTTCCGCCCACTAGTCTTTTGCCACTTGCCGTTACCGAGCACATCACCGGATGCCGGCGGGGTTGTTGAATACTCACGTTGCTAGCGCGTAGTCTGGGATGCTGGAGTCCTTATGTTCGGTCCATCTGGTATTGTAGTTTGTTAGCTATGGGACATGAGAGCAGGACTACACGTACTCTGCCATAGCGTCTGACCAACCTATAGGAAACGGACATCAGAGTAGAGTGATGGAGGAAGAGAGGGTGGGTACCTTTGCCCATTCCGCCAGCTTCTGTTGTTTGTACGCATCGCCCAGTCCCCCCGCCGGTGAGACGATTGGTGATTCCGTGCGTGAATTCGTGGACGATGATATCATTCTGGAGCGATCCATCGCGATTCGGGGTCGTAAGAGTCCATATGTACATCTTACAGGTCCCAGATTGATCACTACATACATGGTGAGATATCAGTATCTGTATCTTGAGAAAGCACATACTCGGGTGGTGTAGCAAAATTCGCGTTATTCGTCCCGCCTGAATCCTGCACGCTCATGAGCACTCGGTCATCTTCTGCTCCTCCCTTGCCAAAGTTTGAGTTTTGGAATTTCTGTCTAGCCGTATTTGTACGTGTAATCGTGGACTTTGTTGATAATGTAGAAGGCATTGGTCCGTGCAGCATCGATGTTGGATCCGCCGGTGGGCCCGAGGGTGGTGTCATAGGGGTAGTCGAAGGTATCAGCAGAAGATTGGGATGTCGTTGCGGATTGGGAGGATTTGTAGGCGATGACATTGTTGCCGCTGCGTGGAGATCAGAAGGTGGAAGATGATACACGACGAGGCATGTACGCAGTTTGGTTGCTCGCTATCCAACCTGAAGCCGAGGAAGTGAGGTCTTCGGAGTCTACAAGTGTTTCTTCGCCTTCGGTAACGGCATCTTTGGTTATTGGAACCACGGTGAACTGACGATGGCGTATCAATTTCATGCAATGTCGTAGGAAATTAGCTGTACCGTCGCTTCCGAAACAAAGTCCGTCACCGAGAAGATCTCGCCTGAGTGGGCATGAATGAATGCCTTGTACCATGCGTTGGCGTCATCGTTTTGGACTTGAATGATGTGTGTGAGGGCTACGGATCTACCGGGCTGGGCTAAATACTCGAGAGACATTATGCCGTAGGCTCCTAGGAGAATCTCTTCGACTTTGCTGACCAGAGAGCTGTCGAGAGCGATACTGGGTGTGGAGGGCGCAATGTTTGCTACGAGGTAGATTAGATGAGGACTGGAAGGATTTTGGTGAAGGCACTTACACGTATCGACGAATGAGGACCCAAATGCGACTGACTTTCTGTTCTTGAATGCAGCATTGGTCACTGCGTTGGCAAATGGAATGCCATCCCACCAGAGCCCCAATGAGATAGAAGTAAATTCAGAAATAAAACACGGAAATACGTGGTATTGTTTGGCATATGATTAGGTCATGCTATCAACCGCATGCTCCGATCTGTAACCAACAGAGGATGTGTTGATACCAAGTTCAGACACGATAAATGAGACAGCCGATGACTCGAACAATTCGGCCTTGAACGAGGTTGCTTCTGATGTCTCTTTACCAGAACCATATGTCTATCCAAACGATTAGATTAGCTTGGAAAAACGATTTTCTACGTACCGTATACATTGACTTGGAGTGATACATTTCCACCTTCAGATTATGTCCAGTGTGCCTGACGTGATGCATTGTGTGCTTCGAGGAGGAGGGCCATGGCGCAGCGTTAACCAATGTCAAAGAAAAGAGAACAGCAACTGGACTGAGGTGTTGAACATGACCATTTTCCTCGTAGGAGCCAAGACTAAGCAAGGCGAGCCCAGGAGGACGACATATCATATAGCGACATGGGGTATTGTTAAAGCAGAGTAAAATGAATGGCTAACTGAGGATAGGATCATTGCATCATCCTCAGCACTGGTGGAGAGAGAGAGTACATGTGGGTATCCATATCACATGGATACAATATTACATGTTTGATGGTAAAGAAGCGAGGGCAACCCGGGGATTGATAGGTGAGAAGCACGAAGCATTGGAACCCCCGACAGTTGGCACGTGCCTATCGTTACTGAATATATTCTTTGCGAAGTGAAAGTAGAGGCAGTTTCGCAGGCAAGGTAACTCAAGGCGATGTCTATGCAATACGCCTTGTTAACGATGCAAAGGACTGCATGAGCATAACAGATTTGAGAGTGATCTCGGCCAGAAGATTGCGAGAGGGAAACTCAGGGAGCACGACGATATGGGGATATTGGGTTGGAATTTGAATGAGAAACTCACGAGGCTGCAAAAAAGGGAGACATCGTCGTGAGACTGAGAATTTAGAATTTGATCGTTGATGATCGATCGGGGGTCGTGGCCGAAAGTTTGTTCGTGTTTCACTTAGTCTTTCGCTCTACCACCCACGAAGGCTGTCGCCCCATATGCTGATTGAACTTTGCTAGCTCCGGTCAAACTGCCAGAAATCGCTCAAAAGAGCTTACTCCTGGTCAATGCAGGAAATCTACTCGGAAATAGGTCTCTTTTGCTTTACAACCTAGTGCCAACCTGGTGCAATATATTACCTTACTTACTCAAACGTCGTCCTCGCTTTCGTGTGGTCTATTCAGTACTCCATCGGTCCTCAATCTCTTCGAATGTTATCCAATCCGATGCTTTGGGAGCATGCAAGGCCCTTCCAGTTTATAGTGCCAGATAACGACCTAAGAAGGTTCCTAGCGTTACCCCGTGTTAGGCAAGCTTCATTAAATTAGAATACGAGATTCGAACACGCAATGGTATAGGACAATAGTCACCGTTAAACCACTTCTGGTTGCATTCTAGTCTATGAAAGATTATATTCTCCAACCGTTGCTTGTCATCCAGGTCTCCCACCCTTGCTTATCCATGTCTGTGCGGTCCTCCTCTAGCATAAAAAATTATATTTCGGTGAATTGTAAACTGAGACTCATGGCACTGATGCTCATCAAAAACACTTACATTGTTTGTGAGTTCATTGTCTCATGTAATCCTTTCCTTTGTAATAAGAACGGTTCTATGGTTCATTGACTTCATGGAACTCGCTGGCTCTGTATCTAAAGGAGGTGGAGCCGCAGTTGGCTATGCTCAGGTTTTGCATAAGAAACGGTAATGACCAGTCATGCGTGAACTCTGGGTTGGACTTGAAGTGAAAAAAGCAGTAATCAGTCGAGGTAGTGACAGAGAATCGAACTCCAAGATACCATAAATTGCACTACTGGGCCGTGATACCCATACTAATTATCATCCTAGAGTTCAACTTGGCTACCTGTCTTTTTGCCGGAAATATAGGGTAACTAACCTTTTGCCAACATAGCATAATCTCCATACAACTAGTGACAGCCTCATTCTGCTCAATAAAATGACGAAGAAAAGGACAGGATGAATTGATTTACCAGAATGTCACTGTATTATGCTAGAATGCGGGAATCGAACCCGCGATGAGATAGAACCATTCAAGCAGTTATACTATATCTGATTGCATTCAGATTTCCAACAGGCTGGTTCCATCCTCCGTATCATAAAAAGTGGGCCAAGAGAATTCTGCACGCATAATCCAAAAGCCCTATTAACAACTCCAACCGGTGAGGACAAGCATTTTTTATGTGGTTGCCTCACCAATCCACATCCTTTGTCCCACTCCCAAACAGCAGCTCGGATATGGTAAAACAGCTAATCATGGATAGCTTAAGCTTAAGGTTCAAGTCCCCATATCCGAAATTTGGGTCATGCTATACCTTTTTGGCTCTGCTAATTTCTGTATCAACACAGAACCGGGGATATGAAGTCATCAAGTGCAACAAAAGCAAGGGATATACACAGCGATGGAGGTATGTTGAGTAGATCAGGCATCGTCGACAGACATGGCAATGTTCTTATCAGCGGGTTAATGTGAACACACCACAAGGTAATGAGTACAGCCATCGATGAGCCTTGTGCTTACCATCCCTTGTGCCCTTTCGACTGCTATGTTTCGCTCGATGATATAAAATAATCCCAAAGTATTCGATTTACCTTTGATGCCAAGTCCAGACTAACAACACCAAAAACTGGTAAGCATGAGGATGAATTCAGATATTGGGAATTGAACCAGGGGTAAGTTATGTGGCCATTACACCATATCCGATGTCAGGCCGGTACCGGACTGGTAGGGGAACAGAAGCTGCTCCACGTCATTCCACGTGGCAACACGTCATCTAATCAATGACACGTGGTAACACGTCATCGACATGTAGCTAGAAATTATGTATAAATACCCCCCCCAAAAAGGGAATAGACAGCTTTTACCCCACTTACAGATTAAATCCAATATTACTTGAGTACCTCTGAATATTCATTCAGACATCTCACGTGAGTCACAATTAAGTCACTCACGCACAACAACAACAACTCGAACCAACTATCATCGCCATCACCACTGAGAACGGCCATCAACCTTATATCATTTCACATCATCACATATTCATGTCACCCCCATTGAGCTTCAAAATCAAAGCTCAATCACATTCGATCACATCAGCGCTACTATTTTCTACCCTGAGCATTGACGTATGAGCTCTATATCACCTCCGATCACCCATCGCAGCTTAACCACTCAAAGCTTCGCCAAACCATAGCATTCGTGCTTCTCCCCCATCGAACTAATGTCAACACACAGAATTATCTCTGTGCATGGAAATCACCAAACCCCGACTTCTGCTGACATCATTGGAGCCCACCGCAAGGGGGGGAAATCAATTGATATTGGTGAAAAGCTTTTAATTCCTTTCACATATCCTTACAACTCTTAATGGACACTATCCTTTCCATTTTACCTATCCAATCACATTTTGAATCCCTACGGACAATATTCATTACCATCCACATATCACTACTACAGATATCATGACCAACATGACTGGACATTCCTCAGAACCCCAAGCTTCAACAAGCAAAGACAAAAACCAGGCTTCGTCAAGCCACGTACCAACAAGAGCAGAAACAAACCCACCATGGAGATGTCATCGATCCCCTCATAATAATGGCGACTCAGCTGATTCAGGAGAATCCATGAGAGGGATGTATACAGGCGCCTTCCCAAGGCCTCGGGAACAAACATCCATGCCCACAATGGGGACATTTGGATCTACCACATATACACGTCAGCGTTCAGCAAACAACCAAGGCAACACTGCTGCTCACCAAACAACAAATCCTACCACTACTTCTAGCACATCTACTACTCGGACACTGGATATGATGCCCTTGTTGGGAGCAAAGACAGCACCTGCTAAATTCAGAGGAAAGTACGACACCGTAAAAAGATTTATCAGACAGTACAAGCAAATGTGTGCTGTGTACAACGTACCAGATAGGGACAAGTGCCGTCGAATCATAGACTATTGCTCCTCTCGAGTAACACGGTTCATTGAAGCCTTAGACAGCTTCGTCAATGAGAATTGGGGACAACTAGAAAAGGACATTCTTACCTACTACGATGCAGAGTTACACGAATCCCGTTATCTCCTTAGTGACCTGGATAAACTGGTTGAACGCTGGAGAAAGAAAGGGATTTATAACTTGAAACGATTCAAGTGATACGAGGTAGAATTCCTTACTGTGGCTAATTGGTTGCTGCACAAGGGAAAAATCACCTTGGATGAGCAGCATACAAAGTTTTGGTATGGATTAAACGGTAACCTGCGCGAAATCGTGGAAGCAAGATATTTGACATCACATCCACGCTATGATCCCAGAAGAGTGATAACACACGAGGATGTTGCCAAAATCGTGTACAACATGTTCACGCGCGATCGATTTGACACAGATTTGACTGCCAAAAAGTCAAAAGATAGGCGAGCAAAGCTAGAAGAGCTGCTAAAGATGTCCATGTCTGGAGATGAAGATACCGAAGCTAGCACGATGGAAGAATCGTCTAGCACCACAGACTCAGACTCCAATGACAAGCACAGGAAGTCCCATAAGAAGAAAGGGGCGAAGCACCCCAAACAAGCATCCAAAACAAAGAAACGCAAGCGCACTAGCTGAAAGAAAACGGACAGTGATGAAACAGCTAGTGAGTCTAGTACCAGTGAATCCGAGTCGGAAGAAGAACCTCAAGCCAAGAAACGCAAAGAAACTAGAACTGGATGGAAGGATACCTTGAAGGATCGAGACGAAGCTACCCCTGAAAAGGGGAAAGTACCAGAGTTCCAAGACACGGATGAAGTAGAAGAGCTAGTTGACAGGTTAGCCAAGATGAAGGTTAGTGACTCAGACTACGCTCGAATCTATTACAGAGCCCTTAAACGAGACGCAGCCATAGCCAACATAGTGGCACCGCCAGCCAAACGGGATGTAGTATCGGAAAATCTCCCTTCACGTAACAACTCCAGAACGGAGAGAACGCCAAGCAGGGACACCCCACGTAACATGTACTGCTTCGGCTGCGGAAAAGACGACCACATGCTAAGACAGTGCCCCACAGTAAATGAGCGAATCGAAAAAGGACACATCAAGAAAGACGAGTATGGCCGACTTACTCATAAAGACGGCACGTATATTCGATGGATGGGAACAGAAACTTTTGAAGATGCTATACGAAGGACAACAATGAGTTCCAACCTGGTAACAATAAACATGTTCAAGGCTGACTCAGAGTCAGAAGATGAGGACGAGGCCTATGTGGAATACTTCCAGATGGATGAAGAAACAGATCTTGAAAAAGAATACAACGATGATGCGTACACGTACTACGATCAGGTTTCAGTCAATGCTGCTACCTGAGAAACATCAGAAACACGATCTCGTGTGAAAGATCGGCAGAACGTACCTCGGGGGCCGCCGTCGAGCACCTCTCAACGAGCAAAAGGAGTTACCAAGGGAGTTACTAAGGCTGCGCCCACTAATCCCTATGGCATGTGATTGAACCCTAACAAGAACATGTCAAGCGAAGCACCGAAAGGAACAGGAACTCGGCCTAGCAAGAAAGATAATCCGCCTCTGTCAGAACCGATTCCCGTGGATGTTCGACCCTCACGGATTCGAGACATGCCAGAATTGGAGGACATCGAGATGGCGGAAGAGACGCATCCATCAATTGTAGGCCAGAACCCAGGGATGACAGGAACCGAGAATACGACTGAAAAGAAACGGGGTACGAGACAGCCACTAATCCAGCAACGATACGATGCGGAACGGTTGATGAAGACCATGCTAAGTGCACCTGTAACCATTCCAATTGGAGAATTCATGGCCTACAGCACAGAACTCAGAAAACAATTGATTAGGGAGCTGCAGAATCGTACCGTTAAATTCTCAGAAGCAGGAAAGACAGATACCGTGAATGCAACAGAGAATGTTGCCCAAGTGAATCTGGTCACTATGGAACCTATCCAGACTAAGCCACTTGTACGTTCGGAACTGATTACCATTGAAGTCTCTATTGGAAGCGAAAGCAAGAAAGTACGTGCCAAGGCCATAGTTGACTCGGGATCGGAAATTAATATTGTCTGTCAAGAGTTAGCTCATGAGTTGAACAAATCATACTCTATTACCCCGTTAAAGGAAATAAGCTGTTCGGATGCCAATGGGAACCTAGGACTATTATCCGGCCAGTTCGGTAATGTTCGACTCGAGCAAGGGCCGGTAGTAACCAATGCCGCCCTCTTCATAGGAAACCAAAAGATAAGTTTTCAGTTGCTATTGGGATGCCCATGGCTTCGCGGGAACCTCGTCTCAATCTCAGAGAGGCTAGAAGGCACCTACTTGGTCTATCATGATCCACGAAATCCTAAAAATTACAAGGAGCTCTTTGTGCTTGAGGAAGACTGGAAAAAGGAGACAGCAAAGCAAGCAGTCACGCATCTAGCCAGGACCGGGGGCATCTGCACTAACGGGGCCTGGAAAATAGATGCGGGTCAAGAAATCGTTATATTAGGTGAACCAAAACGATATACATCGTGCATGCTAGTCGTAAACGAGACAGAGAAAGGTGAAGGCGCCGAAGAAGACCAAAAAACACCAAGAACACCAGGGGTTCCGACAAATGAAATAAGGCAAAAGATATCCGCAGGTCTAGGATTGAAAAGGCAACCAAAGCAGTGGTTCTGCGCTCAGGATACGCCGGCTGTGAGGAAAATCCGACAAAGTAAGCCCACGATCAACACGGAAACAACAACTACGCACCTAGTAGAATATCTCCCCTCCAAACGAACCCTTAGAGTTGGCCTCATCGCCCTGCGCATCCTGCAAAGCCACGTAAGGACCAGTCCACCAGAGACTGGAATACTCCTGACCGTTCCAGCACTCTTCCCAAGATCAAATTGCGCGGTCGAGCTATACAATCGAATATCAAGGGAACAGCGAAGCTATCCACGGGTACCACTGCCCATCAGAAGTATCTACAGCCAGAGAATAAGCTGTCAAGACGAAACCAAAATGATAGAAATCTCATGGCAGGATGTGCATGAATGCCTAGCCAAAGAAATACGGAGTTATGAAGAGGCCTTGCAGCTAGGGAGGAAAACAAAAGGCTATAAAGGAGACGGGAGACGACGAAGACCACCAGAAAACACCCTTAGTCATCAGAACATGCCAGCTATTCCACGTGACCTATCACCGGACCGTGCTATCCGAAGCCGGCTCCGGGAACTTATTCGCATGGAAGAGCCGGAATTAACGCCTGTGCTCCCAGCCAATGACGTTCCCCACCCTACTCCTCTCTCTCACTCTTCCGACTACTTCCCCTTGCCATCCCAGGTATCAGACACTCTCCACGAATATCTTCACGAATCCCTGTATCACCCAGCCGTCACTAGCCACGCAAATTTTCACGCTGCCGTCCTTACTTCCAAACATGCTCTTCGACTAGAGCTGGCCCACATACGAGGACACAAGGTCCAACGAACCCATGCGTTCGACGCTACCCTCGCAGAACTGCAAGGGCCAGATGGACTACCAGTAGCCTCGAGATTAGGCCAAGCCATGGTAATATTCTTTCCAGAAGAAAATAACTGTAAGTCCTCGCGTATAAAAGACACCAGGGGGATACTAATCCATGAATTGGCATGGATAGACGATTGCCTCCTAAGCAGACGACCCCCTTCTAGTCAAGGAAGAGATGACGAGAGCGTCAGCTCGTCCTCCAGCGAGTCCAGCACCAAGGAAGACGAGTTCCAAATGGTCATGGATACTGCCAGAAGCTACCCACGAGCGGAATCCAGACTAAGCTCCTTGGAAGCAGTAGCAGGGAGCACAACCCCACCGACCGTTGAATCCAGCGAAGAAGAGGAGGGCGAAGTCAAGGAGCAACAAATGCTCGTACACCCAGCCGTCCACCCTTCGGTGATTCGAGCTCGCCAAGCTCTGCATCGCTCGCAGGCTATTGGGAACATGCCCCGAATCATCGAGCCGGCGTCTAATCCCCACTTATCCTTGCCACCAACCTTCGCTGAAACAGCGACACGTCTTATTGCAATCAAACGGGACAAAGCTCAGCAGGCTTTCCACATACCCAACAACTACTCGCTAGCCATGCGAGTGAACGAAGCCGAACTCAGACGAATCATGCAAGGCCTAGCCGTCGACACAACAATCAAGCTGGGCTTTGTAGTACGGACCCTAGTACGTCTCGTGAACACGAAGGGAGTTTCCCTACTACTTCACAACCCCGTATTCCTGACAGCAACGTGCAAGATGTTGTTCCCTGGACGACTGCCCATGCTCGACGAAGATAGCGATGAAGCAGACGAGAACTCGAGAGAGTTCAGCTTCTCGGCAAGCTTGTTTCAACTAGGTCCTGCGGCACCAGGCGACAACCTCTACATAACCGAGTCAGACTCAGATAGCGACATGCCGCCACTTGCGAGTGTCAGCGACAGCTCAGAGAGCGACGAAGAAAGCGAGACGGACAGTGAGAGAGACGAAGATGGGGTGCCAGGGCGAGGAGTCTTCCAACTACAAGCTCCAGGAAGGGAGGCGAGGAGAAATGAAGGACAAGAAATGATGACTTCAAACTATCTTCCAGCCGGTATGCGCCAAAATATTGTTACGATTTTTCTATTTTTTCTATTATTAGATACGATAAGATCTTATCTGGATCTTATCATATCTAATCTCAACGCTTATCCAAGCAACCACGGTCACATACCCACCAACACCGAACCCTGGAGCGCTTCATCACGCACTGACGCATAGACTCCACTAAAAACGAGACTGTGCTCCAGCTCCTGTTAACTTACTCCCAGAGTTCCACACGGTCATCGAAGGACAGTTACAATAATAGCACATACAGAAACAGTATATAAGTAGCGTAGCTCTTGCTGTATATTCTCCAGCTTCAAGCTAAAGTTTCAATACACCAAACTTACTCTTCGACTCACTCCTCTGCCCAGACTTTGCGTTTGATCTTTGATTCTTGGTTATCAGACACTTTGACACTCAAGTGGTGACTGTACGAATGCGATACAGCCACTTGTTTAGTCTTGTTTGTTATACCAGAGTTCGGGTCTAACAAATATATTCAATTATGCTACTCAGCTAACGCCGCAGAAATTTGCATCGGTGTTAGGTCCATCCCCTACCATGAGCAGCACACAGTCACCATTACTGTTCCAACCACCCACTCCTATACCTGACGGCACATACTGTCCACCACCATCACCATCCAACTGCGAAACGAACGGATGTCTGTGTGAAAACCAGCCGCATGTCTACCTGACTTGTGTAGACATGCCATTCGAATCCCCATCCCTCACAGAAATAAAGATCAAGCCTGATGAGACTCGCGTCATAGTGCCATCAGAAGTGATGATGCCCATTGAGCCTTGTGGAATCGAGTTATACACCGAGGACCATGACGTTAGGATGGATGACGTAAATAAAGAGGAGCGAGTTCTAATAGAAGAACTACAACAAGAACTCGTGTTACGAGCTGCCAAGGTTGGCGAACTCATATCCAGAATATATCTAGCTGACCCTGTTCTTCCGCAGACCAACATAATGCTCCCGGAATATGTGGACTCTATCAGCTCTTCTGATATGAGTGAATCCGAGAGCGATGAAGACTATGAAGAGCACACCCCATTGAAACTCAGTGACTTATTGTGGGCTAATCTCAAGAATTCACACTACGTCTTGGAGACGGTACACCTCAGTACCAAAACGGCGGAAAGACTCCGAGAGCAGCCATACGAACCCTACTACTATGTGTGCTGAACAAGTGAAAGCAATCAATACAGAGCGAATAGCGCCTTGTCTTACCTGATACAACGACACAACGACCACCTCCGCGAAGCCTGTCACTATGAAGTCCTAGAAAATGGCACCATCCCCGCTCATGTCTTCCACCATGTTGACAATCCCTTGGAATACGCTGTCGTTGAGATGTTTCGGGGAATACGTGGCAATTCCCCCTTGTATTCAGAAGACAACAGTCTGCTCTCAGCGGGACACACCTTATATGATGGGTTGCGAGGGCATGATGAATGGAAGATTGCCGTGCTTGGTGTCAAAATCCATAGATTCATGCGAACGATGGATGTACGCTGGAATCATTGGGAGCAGGGTGATGTACAACTCCCTCTGGATGAACTTGATCGCATCCAACAGCACATTTCCCTCGCCCACGAAGGCTGGCACATGCCTGGAGCATTTGAAGCGTGGCAGGAAGATTTCGAGATAAGGGACATTTCGGACAGCTGTGCTAAAAGGCGTATCATGAGGCCTGATAGTGAAGAAGACAGGCCGGAAGAACTTGTACCCCGTGGCATAGTCTTCACTAGACGGGATGTCTTAACCCCCTACCAATACCATATCCGCTACGCCAAAAACTATCCTTCATTCGCCGAGAGCTGCACCTTGTTTAACGATGGACGGCCACTTACCTTTCTGGACCCACAACAGTCTCCACTTCCTGAAGCCAAAAAGAACCCCTGGATGCCGGTGCAAGACCAGATACGTATTGCTCGCCTCGGCATACGCCGGTTTCTTGGCCTTATTTACAAGCAGTTTCTTCGGCAAGAATGGCGCGGAATGGTTGATACCCTCAGTCCTCAAGACGACGCATGACATTTTTTTTATTGGCACAACGAAGCTTTTCGCTATCTCGATCCACGTTATCCTTTTTTTCTTCAAGGATTTCAACAACGGTGCGTCCATTATGAACCTGAATCATGCTCACCACGCCAAGGGAAACCAACTCGGAACCCGCTACTTACTGCGAACGAGGATGAGTTCCTCTACCACGCGGCATCCCTGTTCGAAACCGAAGGACGTGGTGAACTGTCCAATTGCCTTTGATATGTGCGTGGCGCGAAACCAATCATGGCAGAAGAGATGCGAGCGTTGTTCGCTAACAGATATGTCGATGCGGGAGTGTTTTATGATGACGAAGGAAGACATCGGGCCTTTCGAGGGGACGAACACAACCTTCATTACTATGATGAGGACGACGAAGAAATGTATTAGGCACGTACCTTCACGCTCTTCGTTCCCCACGGAAACTGCCCTAACCCTTCAATCAGATACTGATGGGACAATCTTGAGATGGACAATCTATCAACCACCGGATTATGGACCATATTTTAATGTGCCTTATTTCATAGACATTGGACGTCTTTCTTTATTTCATACTTACAACGTGCGGACTCAAAAACGGACTAATTGGACTAATTATTTACCACGTATGGACTATTACCCAGACTATGGCTTGGAAACGGACCTTGTACTATGTAAGAATGAGAACATTGTTTCCTCTTTCTTCACAGCATTGAGACTCGAAAAAATATCTAGTCGCCAAGCCACATGGGAAGAAGTCCACAACAAGTTAGCAAAGGAAAAATTCGCTCAGCAACGGAAGGAGATGGGTAAAGCAGAGGAATCAAAAGATGAAGAGCTTCGAGTTTACACGCTAGCTGACTATCCTTTTGAAGAAGGGGACACTATAATCGTAAACCACAGTGACTTCGAAACAGTTAAAAATGACCTCCTAAACACGCACATGCATGCCCAAGCTTACACCATGTATAAACGTGTGGACAAAAAGGTCAAACCAGTATCTACCAAATTCCCCGAAGAAGCTTGTGTGAGACGTACAATACCTCGAGATCCCTTAGCAACCTTGGCAGAATTGCCAAAAATTCCTCCTGACTTCACACCCACAGACTGATTAACAGAAGAACGAATGGCGGAGTTGAATGTGAATCAAGACAATTTCCTATGGCCTGAAGAAGAGAAATTATTCAAGCACATACTTGTGCTAAACAAGCAGACACTACCCTATGAAGAGAAGGATCGTGGCACCTTCAGCCGAGAATACTTCTCAGATTATATTATGCCGGTTGTGCCGCACACACCATGGGAATTCAAGAACATACCTATCCCGCCTGGAATAAGGCAGAAGGTCATTGAATTCTTGAAAAGCAAAATCGATGCTGGAGTATATGAAGCCAGTCAGTCATCATATTGTAGTCGATGGTTCTGCATACTCAAGAAAAGTGGAGCCTTGCGACTCATACATGACTTACAACCATTAAACAAGATAACTATCCGAGATGCAGGACAAATACCTGAACCTGACGACTTCATAGAACCATATGGAGGATGTCAATGTTACACTATGTTTGACATGTTTTGGGGATTCGATGCTAGAAAAGTTGATCTGGATTCCCGAGACTTGACAGCCTTCTACACACCATTAGGATTGCTTCGAATCACAGCCCTACCAATGGGATATACTAATTCACCTGCAGAATTTCAGAATTGCATGATATTCATCTTGAAGGATGAAATACCCCATGTTGCGAACATCTTTATAGATGACCTACCTATTAGAGGACCTCGGACTCAATATTTGGATAACCAAGGCCAACCCAAGGTACTTGCAGAAAATCCAGGTATCAGAAAATTCATATGGGAACATGCCAATGATGTACACCGAATTATGCACTGCATCAAATGTGCTGGAGGAACATTCTTGCCAAAGAAGACCCAGATATGCCGCCCAAGTGTGGTTATACTTGGACAAAAATGCTCGGCAGAAGGATGTCATCCAGAAGATGCACGGGTAGAAAAGATATTAAAATGGCCACCGCTTAAGAGTGTCACTGCAACACAAGGCTTTTTAGGATTGTGTGGAACTGTACGAATATGGATAAAAGATTACTCCAAAATTGCACACCCCCTTGTAGATCTAGTCCGAAAAGACTTTGAATTCAACTGGGGAGAAAAGCAGATAGAGGCATTCCAAATGCTAAAATCTAAAGTGAGCACCTCTCCTGCATTACAATCCATTGACTACACATCCCTCCGACCTGCATACCTTTCTGTGAACACAAGTCAAAAAGCAGTAGGATTTATTCTATCACAAGAAGATGAACATGGAAGAAGACGACCAGCCAGGTATGGCTCAATTCCACTCAATGAAAGAGAATCCCGATATTCTCAGCCTAAATTAGAGCTATATGGATTATTTCGTGCTCTTCACGCCTGGAGAAAGTATATAATAGGCTTAAATAATTTCCATGTCGAGGTGGATGCCAAATACATCAAAGGAATGCTGATAGCACCTGACATGCAACCCAATGCAGCCATCAACAGGTGGATCCAAGGAATATTACTCTTCGATTTCAACCTGATACATGTTCCAGGTACAAAATTTAAAGGGCCAGATGCCTTATCCCAAAGAGATCTGGGGCCAGAAGAGGAACCACCTGCACCAGAATATGATGATTCATGGCTGGATGACATGGCCTTGCTAGCCTATCAGCCTGACATGGCAGTGGCTCAGGATATCAACTCCTTCATATATCAAATTGAACATCACAACACTATTGTCCGGTCTTTTGTTAATCACATAGATCGATGGCAGATCCAGAACGAAACACTTAAGAAGATCAAAGAATTACATATGCACAAACAGGAGCCTACAGTAACAAATCCCCGAGGGCACCAGAAGTTCCTAAAGAAAGCCTCACAATTCTATCTCACAGATGATGGCTGCCTATTCAAACGCAATGGAGACCGATCCCCCTTATTAGTGGTACTGGACCAAGAAACTTGGACCAAGATATTGACCGAAGCCCATGATAGGCTTGGCCATAAAGGGGAGCAAGCAGTTTATGATATCTTACGTTTGAGGGTGTTCTGGCCGCTACTTCGGACTGACATACATCATCATGTGTCCTCATGCCAAGAATGCCAACAACGGCGACTACAGCACATGGTTCTCCCTCCTACCGTATCAGCCCCTGCCACTATATTTGAAAAGGTGTACATTGACATCATGTTCATGCCAATGTCAGATGGATACAAATATATTGTATGTGCTAAGGATGATCTTACTGGTGTAGTCGAAGCCAGTGCACTAAAAAGAAACAAAGCCAAGGAGCTGGCAAAGTTCTTATGGACAAAGATTTATTGCTGATATGGAGCCGTAGGACAAATTGTTACCGACAACGGATCAGAAGTGAAAGGAGCATTCAAACGCCTAGTCAGAAGATTAAATGTGCCGCATGTTCGAATATCCCCTTACAACAAGCGAGCTGGAGGAGTGGTAGAGCGAGGACATTTCATTTTAAGGGAAGCCATTGTGAAAGCATGCCCAAAACGCAAGACAGATGGACAAATCAAGAACTGGCCTGACTACATAGATGCAGCCGTGTTTGCTGACAGAGTCACAACCAGTAGTGTCACAGGATTCTCACCGTATTTCCTGTTGCATGGCGTGGAACCCTTGCTACCATTCGACCTTACTGAAGCCACATTTATGGTAGAAGGATTTCATTCAGGAATGGAGACATCAGACTTATTAGCCTTAAGGATATGACAATTAATGAGGCATCCAGAAGATCTGGAACAAGCAGCAGCAGTACTCAAGGAATCCCGTTTTGAATCACGTGAACAGTTCCTGAGGAGATTTAAGCACTGGCTATTAAAGGAGGATTACAAACCCAGAGAACTGGTACTGGTCCATAACACCCAATTGGAAATGACTGTGAATCGGTTCAAAACTGCACCAAGATATTTTGGGCCATATGAAGTGGACAGGCAAACATGTGGTGGAAGCTATAAATTACGTGAATTGGACGGAACCCCACTTCTAAAGAATGTGGCAGCCTTCCGACTGCTCCCTTACATCACACGGAGAAGTCCTGAATTTCAGCAAATCATATCAGACAACCATCAAGTCCTAGACCCCAGCAGTTATCATAAGGAACCCATAGAAGTTTCGGATGATTCTGGCATGGAAATGGACTAAACAAGACAATATGAATTCGGACACTATAAAACCAATTGAGTTCTCCAGACACCATAAGCATTCCAACCCCATTTAATGTAAACCCTGCCACCTAATACCGGCTTCCATCCGAACCGAACCTGAAGGGAAGGAGGCCTGCCGAACCTTCACCATAGAAAAATGACCGACAAACACAGTCACCGCTCCTTCACCCAGTAACCACAATGCTCCTGGACGAGTATCCTTCCCCACCAGACAATGCCTCACTTCTTAACCTATTCATATCGCCCGAAGAGGCTGCAGACTACAACGGCCATACCGATAACCTTCTGCCCTCCCCTGACGAGGACTCTCCACTCCCCTGCTATGCTGACGTCCTGGCAGAAGAAGCCATTCAAGAAGAACAGCTGATGCAGACTATCGAGGTATGTGTTATCTGGCTGTGAGGAAGTTAGTCAGTTCTTGAATGCTGCATAGGAGTTTCATGCATGGACAGTCACACGCACAGTGCTAGACAACCTGCCCTCAGGGACCATATACATCCTCCCAATGCCAGATACCGAGGGAGAGGTCGCACCCGCACTAGCCGAAGACCCCAATGAAGAACCGCCCGATTCAGACTATACGGCAGCACAATGGATAAACATCGTCCCTGTACGAGAACGATGGGGTGCTATCCAATATCCTCTCATTGTCTCCACCGACTTCAATGAAGACCTATTCCTTGGATGCCAAATCTACCACCCATGGTATGGTAATGGCCAAATCACAGAGTTGCCATATGTCACGACAAAATATGTCATTTTTAATGCTCAATTCGAGAGCGTTGGATATCGGGCTGGCCCCTTCCATACCACGTTCATAACCCATCAGGACAGGTTCACCTTACCACCACCCCCACCGGCACCGGCTAGTGCAGCGTCCATACACACATGGTGGAAGGCGGTGAGGAGCTTCTTTCACCCCACTTCGCATGCCGAACCACTTGAAGCTGAACCACCAAGGGAGCTGGAGCTGTTGGCTGTTGACAGGGAGATGATCAGGCAGGTAGAAATGGAGCAATACTCTTCTGTTATATACTCCTATACCTACTCGTCATGCATGCCTGAAATTTCTCCATCTTCTCGAGAGTATGGCGTTTCTCCACACTATATTTTAATGTAGAATTACATAACAAGCCCTTCGTTTCCTTTCTATTTAAAGACCTTAATTAATTATAGGATCATTGAACAATATAGGGATAACCGGGGACGGTTATATTTCTTCGTTCCCCACGGATGTCAGGCCGGTACCGGACCGGTAGGGGAACAGAAGCTGCTCCACGTCATTCCACGTGGCAACACGTCATCTAATCAATGACACGTGGTAACACGTCATCGACATGTAGCTAGAAATTATGTATAAATACCCCCCCCAAAAAGGGAATAGACAGCTTTTACCCCACTTACAGATTAAATCCAATATTACTTGAGTACCTCTGAATATTCATTCAGACATCTCACGTGAGTCACAATTAAGTCACTCACGCACAACAACAACAACTCGAACCAACTATCATCGCCATCACCACTGAGAACGGCCATCAACCTTATATCATTTCACATCATCACATATTCATGTCACCCCCATTGAGCTTCAAAATCAAAGCTCAATCACATTCGATCACATCAGCGCTACTATTTTCTACCCTGAGCATTGACGTATGAGCTCTATATCACCTCCGATCACCCATCGCAGCTTAACCACTCAAAGCTTCGCCAAACCATAGCATTCGTGCTTCTCCCCCATCGAACTAATGTCAACACACAGAATTATCTCTGTGCACGGAAATCACCAAACCCCGACTTCTGCTGACACTGAGTCTAGACGAGAGGACAATGTTGGGTTGTCAGTAGACCGGGCTTTGATTCGATGTATCTCAATCATAAATAGAGACCTTCGTCGGGCTTTGGTTCCATTCATCCCTCACCTCAGGCACTAATTAATACTAATTTTTTGAATGCATTGTTAGATTCGTTTATTCGTAGTGGTTTCTCGTCACTGCACATAAAGCATGATCAGTGACTCTAGAATAAAGGTGGGATATGAGAGACGTCAACATCAATATCGTCTGCGGGCAGCCTCGCATCATCCTCCAATGTCATACCTATCCCTCATTGTATTTGATCTCGCCAGCTGCCACGTTATCCAGCCTACAGCGCGCCCAAAATGCCCAAAGGTTAAGAAGGAGATAGGGTCGGATGAAATGACCATATAATCCACGCGGCACAGTGCTTCAGCAGCAGCTTGACATGTCAACGTCATTGGGATATTATAAGGAGTGACGGTCGGTGACGTCTATGAGAGCGATAGAATGATCCGGGTGGCGGAACTTATACCGCGTCTATTAAGGGAGAAAAATGGGGACCATGGATGCGGGATGACGTGGATGTTTACGGCAGAGGTGAATGAAGCTGAGCGCATATACTGGCAGAAAGTACAATGGTGAACAAAGCGGGTGAACATATGCTGGACCCTGTGTCAGAACGACGGTGTACACATCCTCCTCTCAAAGAGTGTCATGATAGCAAACAGAAACGAGGAGAAGATAGTCAAGACACTCCTAGATTAGAACTGTCAGCTTCAGGAAGGATCACTAAGCACACCATCGACTCACCTGCGGCACGCGAAATCAGATTGAACACGCTGGCAAACCCCGATGAGCACCACCGGCAACTCTATCTCCTCGTCGTACATCTGCTTGAATTGCCATCGAGCCTGTGGTTAATAGAGTGCCGAGAGTAGTGCTCTCCCTGGCGGCGAGGTGGAGTCAGATGGCAATATTGAAGACATGCGTCCGTCATATATCCTTGAGAGCGAGGAAACACGGAGCGCACAGCGCAGATATTGGACAGAGCAGTCTGACAGTTGACTACTGTTAACATCAAGACTGGTAATCAACAAACCCCACCATGTACATCTCTCCCAAAGAACCGATGCCCCTCATCCAAGACCTTCATTCGTGAGAGAAAACAAGGCGGTACTATTCATGGAGGAATCAGGGATGCGATTCTAAAGATGGGATGGCAGAGGTATGAGAGGCAGGGAGGGTCAGCGGCGATGATGGTGGGAGAAGACGATCTTCGGCAATATCCGGTTCCGTCTCTCCGATCCTGAGTCCTCTATGGACCCGGCCGTTCCTTATTGGGACCTTGTGCCGGTACCAATCCCAATCCCAATACCATGTTGTTCTCCTGTGCCCCTGAGTGCTTTCCATATAACAAAGCCCTGCGAGTATTTTGTCCTGAAGGGGATCGCCATGCATCCGTGCTCGTCGACTGCACCCCATGTAACCTGGGAGACTGCAATTGGCACTGCTTATATAACCCCACATTAACAACTATATTTCATACGCATTCAGTCAGCTTAGGGCGCCATTTCCGGTCTATTGAATTCAACACCGCAGCTACACCACTCACCACATCGAGGAGAACTCATTGACAAACCGATTAACAGAGAGGATATTTGTCTTGTCCTGCTACTAAGCTTACCTGGATTTATTCATTCTTCGGTGGACACCTTGCTTCGTCTGTGCAGTTATGAAGCAGGCCTTCTCCTATTGTGGATACTGACCGGTGGTTGGTCAATCTTTTGACAACACACCCGCCTTTGTCTAGACTCGGCGAGGTTCCCTTGCCCTGAACCTTGGCCCTACACCTGCTCCCTCTCGTGATTACAACGATGTCGAAATGCTGGGAGATGTGTGTTCAAAAACGTGCGATCTCCGGCAACCTATCTTCCCCCAGAGTTATCACAACTCATACTCATATCTAATGCCAACCGTGTGGTCACCGGCTGTCTGTAATAATGGCTGCAACGAGTTCGCTTGGATGAGTGGCCAGAAGACCCAAAGCAGCTACTTCAGCCATCCTGAATCATGGCACAGTGTATCATGAGTGCTTACCATACGAGGGGGAGCGAGCTCAAAATGACAAAGCAAGAATGATTAGAATGAACGATGTTTTCCCAGTCTAACTGCGGTAACATCTCGATCGACTAATTACCCAGTAATTGCATCCAGCCCACCTGTAGAAAAAATCCAAAACTTGGCAAGTCCGATGCCAAGCATACTGACTACGAGTCTCTACCTATATCACTCGCTTCCAGAGTCTGCTAACATGATCCGACCAGGATTCATGACTCCGCCATTGCTCGACCATAATGTTTCGAGGCCACCACTTGTAAGGGGCATCAAGAATGTTGGTTGGCAACGATGATTAGCATGAAGCCATCATTATATGTGTAGGTGATGTGCTTTCCGGTCAAAAATTGCTCCGCATTCGGCGGCAGGTTTCCTTTGAATGTAATAGTATTGTTCCATGAGCTAGAATTACTCAATTATATGCCCGGAGCTGAAAGTCTCCTGCCGAAAATGCTTAGTGTGAGAATGAAAGGTCAGGGTAGTAAAACGAACGGTCAGAAAATTAGGCGGTAGCACCCGTTTTAATGGAATGCCAGCCAGCCTCTGGCTGAGGCTACTGGATCTGAGGATCGATAACTGTCCCGAAATCATCACTGGAAACCCTGAGATTGAACAAAGAAACATGCTACCGTGTGGGTTCAATAGCAACTTGTTGTAAACATAGAAGACGCGCACCCACCGAATGAACTGAGGCAACGTCGCCAAGGTAGACGTCTACAAAGACTGGTACCAGGGACCGGTTCCTTTGTTGTGAATTTAGTTTATGTGTGTCTGGGCGGGACCTGTTTCAACTGCGACTTATCGGGCGTGTTTCACATGCTACTGGTCTCCCGCCAACATCACGGGCTGGAGTATGACACTGTTCTTGATCCCCGTCATTGGGCGCTCTGTACCATAAAAACATGGACAGCCTTCACTGTGGTGGTGTTCAACGCTCGTTCTATGTAGGTTGTCACACATTTAAATTGATTCAATGGACATGTGCATTTCGTGACAGTCTGGGAGTTCTGAGTAGGATGTGCTTAGTATGAATGATCATTGATCATTGCACGTGATAAGATGGTTATCAGTGAGGATATCGAGTATGACTCAGTGGGGTCCTCCGCAATCACGTGCAGCATTCCCGTAGATTTACGCTTGTCCGTAGCTACAACTGCGACTATCACTAGCGTTGGCCCATTCTCTCTCCCGGACCTAGTGATACGGTTCCATCTGTATGAGTACTCAATACTATCTATCACCCCCATCATCTTGTATATCGTATATCTAGTAATTTCATCTACTGTAGTATACTACCACAATTTCCGTTGTTCTACTATGCTATACCTCAGGATTTACTCTGGCATGTCTGGAAAGGCTTGGACATCACATCCTAGTCAAAAATTCAATAATAGGCGGCTACGGGTGGTTTTCACATTCACCCCCAATGCCCACAATATGTTTAAAACTTCGAATCAGACCTATTAATGACTGCCGAAGGTAGTTGATCTCAAACAAGAAACACTGAGTCGGAGGAAGGAACGACTGTCGGTAATTCATGTCTACAATGTCTGAAAGAGTCATTGTAGCACTATTAAGTATCTGTCAACTCCGTATGGTCTTCTACAAGGTCAGAAAATCGAGATATTTTGTAAGACTCATTAACTCAAAGTTTTCGCTCGCATAACGACGTACACGCACTGATGGAAACACAAATGAATGCATCTGATGCCGATGGGAACGCAAACAAACACTTCCACGCACCATGCAAACGCAAAATCCTCTTGGCCTAACCTGGAAGCACGATACCCTGGGTGGATAACCGTGAAGGTTAATACGTATCAATCACGATGCATGCTCCGTGAAGTGGTAGGGTCATTGTACATAGCTCGTTATTTACTATCAACCAGGGGTATTGAACAATGAAAAGTTACCACCCTCCCATCAACGAGTACAGCTTGCTTTCGCTTTAATGTAAGGCACTTGTATATCTCCAGAGACAAACAACAGCATAATAGAAACCCGGCAGTTGTGACATTCCTTGCATTCAGCAGGCAAGTGAGGGTGGATGATTTTCTGATGAATGTTTGTTTCAATTAACAATGACCACCCATTGTGTTGGTCATAATCTATTCAGTCACGAAGATGGAGTGTTATAACTTATTGAGCTATCGTGCGCCTCGGAAATTGGGAATGGAAGTATATAAGAACTGACACTCTGATTCAAGCTAAACAGTAGCAACACCACTCCCAGCATGCACCTTCCTTACGAAGACTTCCAATATGATGGGTGTGTATTCTTTTTATTTCCTGTCTCCGCATCCATCCTCACGGTGACATTTACAGGGGACTATTGAGGTTTGCAACATATTCGTTTATGACACTCTGCTTTGACTAAAATTCCGCTAGGAGTTCAGCAGACTACGACTCAGGGTATGTGGATTCTACACCGCCCGAACTTCAAAGATGAGCTGACATCATACGGGGGGTCACAGATGCACCTCTCACGCAAAGCAGACCAACACTTCCTCAGGTTCTAGTGATTCTGGGGGGGTAAGCCTGTTTATCCCGGGCCTAAGGGAACTGGCCAGAGCAGAGGACAAAGATACAGGAGTGCAGGCTCTGCTACCAACGGAGGTAGCGGTAAACCATAGACCTACATGCTCTCCAAACGATACCACTACAAATGCTGTTTTGTCAATAACAGGGCGATCGGCAAATATGTGTTCCACACATAGATTATGAAAATCTATTGGCGAGTCTTAGCTGCGAGTAGCGACACTTATGAAAATTGCAAGTTAATTGGACCAATTCTACGAAGAAACGAGAGAAAAATACCTAAGGACATCCTATTAGCTTTAGAGACGATACGAGAATTCTTAAGCAAAGGAAAGAAAGGTATCAGCCACAACAGCTTTTGATGCATCCCTGGTGACAGAAGTAAGCCCAGGACGATCTCTTCGAGTGACGAGAATGGACGACACAGCATATGGGGCTTACCTCTGAATCATGTGTCAAATGCAAGAGGTCATGGCATCCCGCATCTCGACATGTATTGATGAGACATAATCTTTTCATTTTACCAAGATACATCAATAACGTCTGCGGGCAGCTTCCCGTCATCCTCCGACGCCATTCCCATCCCTCGTTGTATTTCACCTGGCCAGCTGCTACGTCATCCAGCTTACAGCATGTCCGAAACGCCCACAGGGTAAGTGGGAGTTAGGGCATGGCAAAACGACCATAAAATCTGCCGATAGATGCGACACAGTGCTTCAGCCGCAGCTTGACGGGAATATGTCATCGGGATATCGCATGGAGCGAGGACCCTGGACAACCACTGACAACTATGAGAAAGATAGAATGGGCTGGGTGGCTGAACCCATGGCGCGCCCATTAAGGGAGAGAAACGAGGACAATTGATGCGGGATGAGGCGGATGTTTATGGCAGAGCGGATGAAGCTGAACGCATACCACTGAGGAATAGTGAACAAGATAGAAGAATGCATGTGGGCTGGGCACCCCTGCATCGGAACTGAAAGTTATTAGTATAGAAAATGGGAACGAGGAAACAATAGTCGACACTATCTTAAATCGGAAATGTCGGCCTCTGAGGGAGGATCACAAAGAAACACTGGCGACTCACCGACTGAGCACCACCAGCCAGACTGTCCTCCTATCTTACACCCACCTGAAACGGTATCGAGCGTAGTGCTCTCCTCGGCAGCGAGATGCGGTCGGATTACAATATTGAAAAAGCGTGCGTCCTTAGATCTTAGATCTATACCCGAGAGTCTTCTAAAAGGATACATAAGTAGGGTTGGCCGGACACTGAAAAAGCGGGCGCCAAGTAGAATACCTTCAGCAAAAAACTCAGCACTGGGACTCTGTGGCGCTCCCTTTCAGTCTCCTTTTGTTCATTCTCAGTGACTTCAATCGGGGCATTGAATCGTTGCCATCATTAATCGTCCTACTATCCATGAGCACGAGGAAACGCAGATTTGATTGAGCGGTCTGAGAGTCGACTACTATTAGCATCAGGACTGTTAATCAAAAATTCAAGCCACATGTTTCTCCCCCGAAAAACGGGTGCTCCCAATCCAGGACTTTCATTTGCAGCTGAAGATCATGCGGCACCTTTCAGCGGAGGAATCGGGACGCGAATTTAAAGAAGGAATGGCAGAGATCATAAACCGCCAACACCGGCGATGTCGCCTTGAATTTTCATGAAGGTTATCCATCTACGTAATCAATACTTTACGAGTCGTGGCGATGTCTTCATCGAGTGCTGCCATTGCAAAAATCGAAAATGGGCATGCCCTTCTCGTAAATGCGGTACCTCAAAAGGAAGACTTGAGAGAGCGATTAGCCAGAGAACGAAAACGAGCAGCATACCTTACCGACAACAAAGACAATCCTAGAATGACGGCTACCTTTTGCTCATTCATGGTAAATCTTGGAGTTTAAATTGACACTGTATAGTGACTGATCATTGTTCATATCCTAGGAAACGTGGAAACATGGAGCGACGGCCTGCCTTCACATAAGAAAGTTGGTCGCCGTTAGTATCCAGACCAGCAATTTTCATAAAGCTGTTACGTACAAGCTCTCATGGTTCACGGAGAGGAATAATATGGCACTGCAGGGTGCACGAAGCAACAACACAGTTTGAAGGAAGTCATGGAAGATGCATGGAAGGAACCTGGAGTAAGGGACAACGTGAGAGCCCAACCAGTGACGACGATGGTTACAGAAGGAGAGCATCTTCGGAAATACCCGGCTCCGTCCGATGTCCCGTCCTTTCCACTCAAGCGTCAGCAATAATCAAAGTGGCCGACATCGTTATTATCCCTTCTTACTTCCCAATGCAAATGTTGAAGGAAAGGTCAGTCCCTACAAAATTCTAAGACGCGGTTGATTCTGTTGAATGTGACAGTCTTTCGAAGAAGGTGGGCTCATAAGCGAAAAGGTTTCTTTTCGACTTTGTTACTCTTTTCAAGTAGAATGATAATTTTTGTATGTGGCGCTTTTGAACTAGAAATTACTTGGACGTGGTGCGGTGGCTAACTCCCGGGGAGTCACCTGTGGTTCGAATCCCAGTCCAATGGGTATGTAGCGTTTCCAGGAAAACTGTTTTTCATGCAGCAGTTTCCTGGTACATAAAGGTTCGCAGTAACCATGAAACTTCACCGGTGCACTCTAAGGTTTTTGGCCAGTTCCGAGCATGGTCTTTGAACTTAAAAGTACGGTGATACGCCGTCTACGCGTTCACACCTAGATTTTGCGATTTGGTAGCAATACAATTGCATATCTATCCTGTACTAGTGATAATAAAAGGACTATAGCTGAGGCTCCGAGCTGATAGTCACAGCAGTATGCGACTAGTGAAGCCAGGACTTAGATGCGATACCACTAGTGGGTCAAATCTACCAGCCGGCCGTACTAGTGACTTGAATACTAGCCGGACTACTTAATATAAGGCCACTAGTAGACAAGTAACGCGACTAGCGCACCAAACAAGGAGCAGAATACACAGATCTCGTGAAGTTCAGTCACTAGTAGACCGATCGGGGCAGAAACGCCTAAGTCAGGTTAACTAGTCACGCAGCAATCTCGAAGCAGGACTTAGAAATGAATTAGCAACGGATTAACGTTACGCCCAGATCCGACTAGTGCGATCAGATCTATTGCGATCGGTACTAGTATAGCCCGGCTGCGCTTTCGATCACGGCCGACTACGGTTGCGAGCACGAGGATGTGGCTAGTCGTTCATCTCCGGCACTAGTGGCGCGTTGCTGGGTCAAGCACGCGAGATTAAACCGCTAGCTGAGCTCCGTGGCTCACTAGTCGTCCAATAGCAATTTCTAGACCGACTATTGCGTGTTTGTGCGCGGTATTTCGGGCCTAGCCAAGAAATCCGTACCGAAAATACCCCACTAGTGTAGTTGTTTGTGTCGCTTTGTACCATTCTTTACAGTATATAAGTAGTAGAATAGCCACTCGCAACGGCAGGCGAAGCCATCCCTGCGATTGCGAGTGACTAGTAGTATCTAGTGCCCCCAGTTAAAGGCTTTTGTGCTTAACCTCAGAGGAAGAAGCCATCCCTGTGATTGCGAGTGACTAGCAAGAGTCTAGTGCTCCCAATTAAGGGCTTGTGTGCTTAACCTCACAGGCAAGCCATCCCTGCGATTGCGAGTGACTAACAAGAGTTTAGTGCCCCAATTAAAGGCTTTTGTGCTTAACCTCGACGAAGCGGCTACTAGTCGCTAAGTTACCTATAGAATTGAGTGAATTGAAGTCCCTTTTGAGCAATACTATTGTGTCCTGCAAAGACCAAGAGTGTTTCGAAGTAATTCTTGCAATTTCTCGAAGTTAAAGTATTATTCTTAGGCCAAGAGTGCCACTAGTAAGCTAGAGTGCGAACTAGTCAAGTGTTATCACTTGTAAGGAGCAGTTTCTAGGCCAAGAGTGCCACTAGTAAGCCAAGAGTGCGAACTAGTCAAGTGAAGATCACTTGTAGGAAGTAGTACAGGGCCAAGAGAGCCATTATTTCGAAGCAGTCATAGTCCCAACGAGCGCAGTAGCTCAAAACCAAGTCACATTCATTCAATTGTGTCTTACCCACCCCACTAGTGCGAGTAGTACGCTTGTAAAACTCACTAGTAACGAATAAAGTGTCTTTTGAACAACATCCCTTGATTATTGAGTCTGCAGAGTGCTTCTATCGTACTCGAAACACCCGAATTCAATCAATTGGTGATAGTGTAGAGTTGTGAGAGGTTTAGTGTCGGTTGGAGATCATTTCCGCCCACTAGTCTTTTGTCACTCGCCGTTACCGAGCACATCATCTGGAGCCCACCGCGAGGGGGTTTCAGACTTGATAATCTCGTTGAATTAAGACTTTTATTTGACACTAGTCTTGTCGAATAAACTACTATTCAAACTAGCAGCTTGTACGCAATCTGTCTAACCAAGCCTCAGCGAAAGCGAAGGGCAAAGCTAGAGCTACAGAGCCCGCACAAGCGTCATCCTCAAGGCTAGCACATACTAGTGCCGCCGAGAGACCCAGAGGAAGATCAACAGCCAATTCCCGAGCTGCTGGTGTTGGAGTCCCGTCTAACTACGACTTATTAAAGAACAAACGAAGTGCAACTGCACCGCCCGATAGCCCACAAGCTAGGACAGCGCAGCGAATCAACGCGAATCTTAACGTCCAAAGGACTAGACCCCTTGCACCGCAACCACGGCCCAGAACTTCCTCCACTAGTGGACCAACGAACCCACTAGTACCTGGACAAACGAACTCCCAGTCCATTCAATCCGTTAGCAGACCGATCATGTCCGCTAGCACCCAAAAGATGCCTAGACCTACGTCTAGGGACGCGCCCAAGTTCGATAGCGATGAGCCTGAGAACTTGCGTCGTTTCCTTGGACAGATGGAGGATTTATTCTCTGACTATAGCATCACCGACGATGACGAGAAGAAGAAGAAGCTAGTGAGGTACACGGATGCCCGTACCGAAGAAGAATGGCAAGCACTGGATGAATATGATAGTGGTACCTTCGCAGAATTCAAAGAAGCGGTCTTGAAGAACTACCCAGAGGCGGCAGACGCAGAGACAGGCACTTGGGAGAGGCTCACGCGCATTGCGCGTAAGTTCTCAAACCTTGGGGCTGACGAGCGCGAGTCGTACCTCAAGTTCAAGCGTAGATTCTTGACCGAAGCGAAGAAACTTCAGAAGCCTCCAGCGCTAGTCACGAATCGTGAACTAGTGGAAAAATTCACCGAATCGTTGTCCCCTGCGTTTCGAGAAAACATCGCTGCGCGATTGAGTATCAAGCGTGGGATCAAAAGCGCGACTAGTGCACCCGCCGCCGCTGCTGCTGCTGCCGCCGCTGCTGCTGCCGCTGGTGGTGGTGGTGGTGGTGCCGCTGCTGCACCAGTCGTCGCAAAACCTGTCAAGAGACGGGAAGATATGCACACCCTTGACGAGGTTGTTGCAGAAGCTGATGATATCGCTCTCAACAGCTCTACTAGTTACCTTCTGTCGGCGACTAGTGGAAGCATATCATCGACCGGAGCCACTAGTGGTTCTGGCATCAAGGCAGAATTTGAAGAAGTAAAGCAGCAAGTCGCTACTTTACTCGATCGCATTGACGTGAGTGAGAAGCAGGCGAAGGAGCGTCAAGAGCAGATCTTGAGAGCCTTTCAACAAGGCGGAAATAATAGCTCCTCGCTGAGGCAACCGCGACCACAGAATGAGCATTCGGGAGCAGGACCGTCCGATAACTGCTGGTACGACTGGAAACCTGGTCATTTCGTAAGGGATTGCCAGAATGTACAGAAGCACGTAGCAGAAGGATTGTTGAAGCTCGTCGATCGCAAGTTCATGATGGCCGATGGGACGCCAATTCCACGCGAACCAGCTCACCTTTGTCCAATGGATCGTATGCTAGCAACGTTGAGCAAGAGACAGGAGCAGATGTTCTGGGAAGATGTTAGCGGACCGGCTGGAGTATTCAACATCAGCCTACCTGATAACGCTTCCTTGTACGCAAATAAGCCGCGAGATGCTAGGGACGAAGTCATTGATAAACTTCGTCAAGATCTGCAATATTGGCAGACTAGTACTCGTGTGCCGACGCCTGTTCAACCTGCTCTCCAGCCTCAGATGTTGCAAGCGCCTGTACCATCTACTAGTAGTCAGCCAATGAATCAACCGTTCGATCCTAACGTGTTTCTGAATCAAATGAGGTCACTATTCAGCCAAGCTGGTAATCAGAATGCGACTAGTAGCCAAAACTTTGAAGGTCAGTATGCTACCACGCGCACTAGCGGTGGTGATGCTTCCCAGCAGGGTTTCGAAAGGGTCTGATGAAGGCTACGGGGAAGAATATGTCGATCCCTATGACTATTCCCCATAAACAGCCGGAGGACCATTTCAAAAACCGACCCAAGGGAACTGAACCGAAGAAATATGTGAAGAAAGTAACTCAACCATTGTCTGATGAATCTGATGAATCTGAGAAAGAAGAACCGGTACCGCGAGTACCTACTAGTAAGAAAGTCGTAGTGGAGATTCCCACCACTCGACCCACTAGTAAGAAACCGGTCACTGTAGAAGACGCTAGTGATGATGAGGATGGAGCCCCACGTCGAGAACTACCTTTCAGGAAAGTTCCGAGTGTAAGTTTCGCGCCCCTTCCCTCCGATAGCGCAAATAAAAAGAAAACCCAAGTCAGATTCGACGAATCCAAAGCACCAGCCTATAAGCATACGGCACCCATCCATAAGGAGGGTAGAGTGCAGGATGTCGCGTCTAAAGTATTGAAAACACCTATAGTCTTGAATGCAGAAGAATTGATGGATTTATCCGAACCATTAAGGAAAGAGATAGCTAAGTTGATGGCTAAGAAACGAATTTCGACGCAGCCAGTGACGGAACAGATGTATAGTGCGGGGGAGACTCAACCTGAGTCCGACCCCTTGCCATTTAGCGAGACTAGTGATGAAGAAGACGCGACTAGTAAGGACTTGTCCTTGGAGTCAGATGCGATCGACATCCGTGACTTGCCATCTGCGACGTTTATGGCGGCTCAATTCAATATTGGTTTGATACCCGCTGGATCCTTAATTATGGCCGACCCATATCTTCAGTATCTCGACTCACTAGCGCCAGGAGAAAAGCCTAAGCAGGTAATAGTCGCGAAAGACTCGGCTAGTCTGCGAGCTGTGTATCCAGTTATCAATGGCGCAGGCGAAGAAGAAAGCGTAGTTGATGGAGGTTCGCAAATAGTATCGATGGCTAGTGCAATCGCAACCAAGCTAGGAGTAGCTTGGGATCCTGACATTACTATTCACATGCAGAGCGCGAACGGTCAACTCGAGAAAACCTTAGGACTAGCAAGGAATGTCCCTTTCCTCTTTAACGATATTACCGTGTACTTGCAAGTGCACATAATCGCTAGTCCTGCATATAAAGTACTACTAGGCAGACCATTTGATGTCCTTACCGAGAGTGTGATTAGGAATCAAGCGGACGGTGGTCAAATCATTACCATCACGGATCCGAACACTAGTCGGAGGTGCACTATTCCAACCTTCTTGAGGGGTGGACCTCCTCGAGTCGCGAAAGCTGCTCCTAAGGCTACTGAAGAGGGTTTTCATTTGAACTCAATGAATTGATGAACGATCAAGGAGAGTTAGCCCTGCAAATCGTGCAAACTAGTGATGGTAACTTTGAAATCGAAGGCTATATGCAACCGAAAGAAGGCGCTAGCTTCTCAGAGAAAGAACTACGCGACAGCTTTCTTATGGCTTCGATGACTAGTGAAGAAAACCTTTTACGAGATGAACAAGCCAACGGACTATTGAACTCTTATTTCCAAGGGAAAGTAGTTCCAGAAGGCTATAAAATGCAATATCATGTGTGCGAGCACACTAGTGATGGCTCTCCGTTACTAGACGATAATGAAATTCCAGTCTACAATGTACTAGTTGATAACTTGCGCGCGAAACCAACGACTAGTAAGCCAAAGAAGAAAAAGACGACACTAGTCCCCGGTTTCGAGCATCTTGGTGCGCGCATGACGAGTCCCGACTTTAAACCAGTCGCAGTGCTCGCTAGTAAGAAATATAAACCTGTAGCATTGAAGGTAAAGCCACTATTAGGCGATCTGCCGGACAAGTTTCGAATAGTGAGAGATATTAAGGGTGATCCCCTCAAAGACATTCCACTATTGAGTACTAGTCCGCCAGAATATGTACCTGCTGGGCGCTATACCTCAGAAAGAAAAGCTAAAATTGACGAAAATCACCCAGAAGGATTTCTATGGCCAGAAGAGCGCAAGCTAATGCATCATTTCATGACTATCCAAGAGCAAGCCTTTGCTTGGGACGATACTGAAAGTGGGCATTTCCGAGAGGACTTCTTCCCGCCAATAGATATTCCTATAGTACCGCACACTCCATGGGTTTTGAAGAATATCCCCATCCCACCTGGAATATACGAAGAAGTCTGTCGGATTATTAAATCCAAGATCGACGCCGGTGTCTACGAGCCGTCTAATTCTTCGTACCGTTCAAGGTGGTTCTGTGTAATTAAGAAAGACGGTAAAAGTCTTCGACTAGTGCATAGTTTGGAACCGCTGAATGCCGTAACTATCGCGCATTCTGGGATTCCACCGGCCACAGACGAACTATCCGAGCATTTTGCAGGAAGAGCGTGTGGAGGATGTTTGGACTTATACGTTGGATATGACGAGCGAGATATTGCCGTTGGATCCAGAGACTATACTACGTTCCAGACTCCGTTCGGTTCGATGCGACTAGTAAAATTACCGATGGGTTGGACTAATTCAGTACCAATATTCCATGAAGATGTAACGCATATCCTAAGAGAAGAAATTCCGCATGTCACTCGTCCTTATATCGATGATGTACCTGTACGAGGGCCCAAAACTCGCTATGAAACTGAGGATGGGGGCTTTGAGACTATTCCAGAAAACCCTGGGATTCGTCGTTTTGTATGGGAACATATGCAGAACATGAATCGAGTGGTTCAACGGATGAAATATTGTGGAGGGACTTTCTCTGGACCTAAGACGTTCTTGTGTGTTGAGGAAATGACGGTGGTTGGTCACTTGTGCACGTATGAAGGAAGAAAAATTGAACCTGATAGAGCTGGAGTCATCAGTCGTTGGGGTCCTTGTCAGCACCTCACGGATGTACGAGCCTTCTTAGGCACTTGTGGAGTCTGCCGAAAGTTTATAAAGGACTATTCGAAGATAGCGGAACCACTAGTCAAGTTGACGCGACTCAATGTACCCTTCGAGTGGGACGTTGAACAGCAGCGAGCCATGAACAAGCTCAAAGAAGCCGTCGTGACTAGTCCTGCTATTCGACCAATTGACCTCACTAGTAAAGCGGAAGTAGGTCTATGCGTTGATACGTCGTACAAAGCTGTTGGATTCTACATCTATCAAGTCGATGAGAAGGATCCTACCAAGCGCTATTATGTGCGCTTTGGCTCGATCACTATGAACGAAAGAGAAGCGCGGTTCTCACAACCCAAGCGCGAGTTATATGGACTATTGCGAGCACTGAAGGCTTGTCAATACTGGCTCATTGGAATTCGCAACTTAGTAGTTGAAACCGACGCGCAGTACATCAAGGGAATGCTAAGCAACCCTGGAATGGGACCGAATGCCACTATCAATCGATGGATAGAAGACATTCTCATGTTTCATTTCACTCTTCGTCATGTGAAAGGTAGTACTTTCCCTGCAGACGGACTATCAAGACGAGACGCGCAACCTGGAGACGAAGTCCATCCTGACTTGAAGGATTACGAGCTCGAGGACCACGGCCCTTGAAATTTGAAGTCGCAGAAGGGACTAGTACGTTACCAAAGGAGATTGACGAATTTAAGAATGAAATTGATAGTCGAGGTGGCTACATGTACACACTAGCCACTAGTATCGACGATTTCACTGTAGAATTGGAAGATGCACGCTCCCGTGAACAAGAATTAAGAATCTATACTTAGCACAGGAAAACACCGATGAAACGATATGCCAGTTCTTGAAAGCGACTCCACTCATCCCAGATCTCGAGTATAAGTTCGATCCCAACAAAAGGGAGGACTATCCAGAGAAACAACGGACTAGTAGTGGACTAGCGCAGGATGAACGGCTACCGCATGTCAGGACTTGGTTAAGAAATGTTAGATACCGTCCAGAGGGACTTAACGACAAACAGTACTTGACTTTCAAGCAGTACTGTCGTAACTTCTTCTTGGATAAAGAAGGACGATTGTATAGACGCAGTACAGAAGGAGACCATCGACTAGTAGTGGATAAAGAGCATCGAATGTATATGATGAGATCGGCACACGACTCGTTAGGGCATAGAGGCTTTTACGCGACTAAGTCACTATTGGATCAACGTTCTGGTGGCCAGAGTTGGAAAGAGATGTCAGTTGGTATGTCAAGTCTTGTCATTTATGCCAAGTCCGACAGAAGACCATGCTCCGTATTCCACCCACTGTCACTCAGACGCCGTCGCTATTCCAGAAGGTACATTGCGACACTATGATCATGTCCCGGCATCTAATAAATGCAAGTATTATAGTTCATCGCGCGCGACTCGTTATCGTCTTGGCCAGAAGCTAGGGCATTACAGAATGAAAACGCTAAAGCAATTGCGATTTGGTTCTTTGGAGGATGTGATATGCAGGTGGGGCTGTCCCTACGAAATAGTGACTGATAATGGAGGGACCTTGGGTCGCTGTTATACAGTGGCTAAAGGATAAGTACGGCTTACTGGCATAAGGATCACGCCTTACAACTCGCAAGCAAATGGAAAGATTGAAAGGGGGTCATTGGACCTTCGTCAGGCGCTATTCAAAGCGACTAGTGGCAACTCGAGGAAGTGGTTTTACTTCCTACCGCATGTATTATGGGCCTGATTCGCATCACTATTAAGCGTGGTACCGGTTGTTCACCGTATTTCATGGCACTAGGAGCGCATCCAATAGTACGCTTGATGTAGTAGAAGCGACTTGGCTAGTCAAGCCTCCGAGTGGAATCTTGAGTACCGCAGACCTTATAGGCCTACGAGCGAAAGCACTAGCCAAGCACGCTCAGCATGTAATGGAAATGCGACAGAAAGTGAGCAAGAATAAACTCGATACAGTACTACGCTACCAACGCGAGCACAAGGCCACTATACCAGGTCGACTAGTGCTTATGCGAAACACGCGAGTCGAGGATAGTCTCGATAGCAAGATGGAGCCAAGGTACTTGGGGCCACTAGTCGTCATAAGAAGGACTAAAGGTGGTTCCTATGTCTTAGCAGAGTTGGATGGTTCGATAGTGGGTGGCACAGTCGCTCAGTTTAGAGTAATCCCATACCATGCGAATAGTGTCGAGTTACCCAAGAAAATTCATGATTTAATCGATGTAAGTCCCCAAACTCTTAAAGAGTTGGTGGATAGTGATGAGTCTGTCCCAACAGAATACCACTATCGGACCTTAGGCAAGAAATTGTATGGTGTAGACCGAGTTAGACTGCAGCAGAGCGACACTAGTGGTCTGACAGCGACGATTCAGCTTCAGAAGCAGAGGGATACCCTCAGCTTAATGATAATGATAGCAATAGTGATGAAGACGACGGAGTCCCCATCACTAGTCGACTCAGGAGCTCAAAAACTGCGATCAGAGACGGTTAAAAACACTGTATTTGCGGGTAACGACGGTGTAAGCTAGCTATATATCTAGGCAGTTGGAAAGCACGAAAAACGACAGACTAGTAATAGAAAATTGATATATGCGGGACTAGTAAGGTTCCAGAGCGACTAGTACTAGTTAATCTTGGAGCCAGAAGCAACTGGAGCAGAGGAATCGGCCTCCATAGGCACAGGAAGGCGGCTCTCGAGCTGCTTGACAACTTGGCCATGGTGAGCAACCACAAACTCCCTGTATTTCAACAGGTACTCGATTTTGTGGGTGGTGGCGATAACATCGTTGCGAAGATCAGCCTCCCTAGAGCGCAAGACGCTTTCGGAAGGGTTGATATGATCTCCAGCAACGACTAGTGAAGCCGCGGCGTCGATAGTACTCTGACTAGCTTCGTTGTTGATAGCTAAGTCAGCCGCTAGTGAAAGAAAGAAGGTCAATAGTGCGTCGCATAACTCACTAATAAGCACATACCAGCAATAGTGTAAGGGGAATCCTTGAAAGCGTGGTCAGCAGAAGCGCGAGGACGCTTCCTAGCTTGGTTAGCAGCCTCGATGGCCTTCCCTTTGGCAATAGTCTCGGCGGCCTGGTAAATGTGTAAAGATGAGTAAAGCTCGAAGACTAGCGACTAGGTAATCACCTGGATCGCCTCTGCGCGTCGCTCCGCCTTCTCCTTTCCCTCTGAAAAAACATTTTAGACTAGTAAAGAGTAAAACCGACTAGTAAACGAACCTGAGCAGCCTGAGCAGCTTTCTTGTTCTTGAGGAACTTGGGAAGCGACTTATGGCCTCAACGATGTTACCGGCAGTCGGATCGCGATTGACAATGACATCGACATCCTCGTCGATATTCATCTGTTCAAAGCGCGAAATGACGGTATCAGCCTTGCGACGAATGGCAGCTGAAGGAATCAATACCGGGTCAGTTTCCGGTGGCGCGCTGGAAGCATCA